>MINK01172611.1:18949-32365 GCA_001735545.1 Phormia regina
CGTCCTGTGAAAAAACCTCTTATTTCTAAAAAGAATCTCTCAGCTCGAATTCAATTTGCCAGAGATCATTTAAATTGGACAGGACAAACATGGAATACTGTCCAATTTTCGGGTGAGTCCAAATTTAATTTAAGACGAACAAAAGGAAAGAGATTGGGCCCAAAATATACTAACAAGACAGTTAAGTTTGGTGGTGGCAATATTATGGTCGGGGTATGTTTTTCAGTCCAAGGCATGGGTCCAATTCATATAATAAAAGATACTACTACTGCTATAGGATACAGAACAATTTTAAACGATGTAGTGTATCCACACGCTGAGGAAAATATGCCGCTAATTTGGAGATTCCAACATGAAAATGACAGTATGTTAATAATTTTAGTTTTGGACCATAACTTGTTTGATTATGAACGAATTGAGTTGATTTAAAAAACCAAAATTTTATAAGAATATTTATGACCAACCTGTTTAAACGCGAAATCCGTAGCTTACACATCTAGTTAAAAAAGTATATAAATGCGTTTTGGGCAATATCTAGGATATAACTTATAATAGTTGCTAATGTTAATATAATTTTCTACCATAATATGTTTATTTTTTTTTTTCTTTTTAATATTCGAAATCGATTCATAGATTATAAGCGAAATTGTGAAGTAATATACATGTACCCAAGGGAACGAAATATTAACTTTTAAAATTAATATATCATTTCCTGCGTTTATCTTGATTTAAATGATAATCCTACATCATAAATAAAAAAATAAAAATAAATAGATAAATAAAATAATAATGAGACTCTTTCACATGAGGCTGGAAACGTTAAAGATGCCAGAAATAAAATATGTTACATAATGAGAAATTAAATTGGTCCTTATTTTATAGATTAAAGGACACAAAATAACGATTTTCTGTGCAGTGGCCTTTAATATCATTTAAAAAAATTCAATGTTGTTACTGCTTTTTTGGTTTAAAAAATCAAAAATAAGTTACTTTCCATTTCTGGTATAGATATGTCTCCATTTTTAAAAGGATGCAGGCTTCAATTGGAATTTTTATTTAAAATTTCCACATAATTTTAATAAATTTTATTAAAAAATTTTGTGTTTATGAATGTCCTTACGGACCCCTTGTGGGTCGTGAACCCCTATTTGAGAGCCGTTGCTATAGAGATTACTAAGCATGTTTTTTTTACAAAATTTATGAACATAATTTATTATGAATACTAAGTCATGAATAAGGTGCCAACAACGGAGGATTTTGTACTTAGCATTTATAAACAGCCTCATTTAGAAAATGTACTAATAGAAAAGTACCTGTGTTAAGGGCCAATGATTATGTACTATTTGTTTAGAGCAATCTACAACAAATAAGTTCTTTCATTGATTTTTGTTAAATGTAAAATTTTGTTCATTGAAACAATAACAAAAATGAAAAATTTTAAACAAAACCAGAAACAAAGCATCGGTAGACAAATGTCTATAGATGTGATTTGATAAATTTGTCGATTTATAGAATATAATTGATTATTTTACATGTACAACAACTTTAGGATTTATTTTTCATTCATGGACATTTTTTTCTTTGTAAAATGTTCACATTTTTATCTCAAAAATATAAAGAATCCTACGTTTAAAGACATTGTTTTTTTGGTATTTTTTTTAACTATGGCTGAATCTTATTAAATGCAAATGGAAAGCTCTCTATAATTTGTATTGTATACGTATATAAAGTGTATTATGTTTTTATAATTCAACGTTTTAAAATAAAACTTATTATTAATAAAAATTACAAAGAATAAAAATATGCTTCGCATAATAAAGAGAAAATATAACTTACTTTTTTGCATGTAAATCTCTTAAATTTTGATTAAAAACAAGATGCACAACGTAGGTTCAATACAAAGCAGGCGTTACAGAGATATCGAGAAAATAATCATCGTGAGTTGGATTTTGAAAGAAATAGAAAACTCAATACTTTACGAAGATAAGGTGAAAAATATCACTTTCAAGAAAGTATTAAAAATATAAAATATATGCGAAGAAAAAGGTAATACGAAAAAAGACTAAAGAAAGTTTTCGACTTCAAAAAGCTGCAGCATTCCAATAAATGGAACATAAACAAAAGGAAAAGCCTAACAAAAAAATTACAAAACATATTAAAATTCCAACACGAATATCGGCAAGAATAGTTGAGCAATTAACTCAACGATTGCCTGCACCGTGTGCTGCTAGTTTCCAATGTGTAGAACATAAACAAAACAACAACAATTTCTTTTTATATTTATTTCTAATATACATTTATCTTTTATAGACATTTTTCTTTGTACATTTTCCTGAATTTTTCTACTTTTAAATCGATATTTTTTTTAATACTCTGGAGATTACATATCAAAAATGTCAAAAATACATATTATTATTTTTTAATCATACAATTCTTGATAACATCAAGAACATAGAATAGAACTAAAAGTTTATGTGAGAGCGACGCTATACTAAATTTTAAAAAAATTTACTGACTTTTTTGAAAATACAAAAACAAAGTATATGTGACTACATGTATTTTGTTTTTGTATGAATTAGGTATCTGACAATTGAATTAGGTTTTTTTCTCTCACATAAATATCTAGTTGTTACTCTATGATCAAGAAGTTCATCAGTTATTTTTAATTATTTCATGAACGCAAATGGAAAACTCTCTGTAATTTGTACTTTTCTATACATGCATATGTAAAATGTTTTTTTTTTTTTCAATTACATAAGGAAAATATGCTTTTTAATAATAAAGAAATAATAATTTCTTACTTATTTATATGAGTCCCTTATGTTTTGATTAAAAACAAAGCATGCGTCGACGCAAAACATCAGAAGCACAACGTAGACTTAATGCAAAGAAAGCTTTGCAGAGATATCGAGAAAATAATCGTGAGTTGGATTTGGAAAGAAATAGAAAACTCAATGCTTTACGAAGGAAAGATGAAACATATCGCCTTCAAGAACGCATTAAAAATTTAGAATATGTACGAAGAAAAAGGCAATCCAAAAAATACACTAAAGAAAGTTTTCGAAGTCGAAAACGATTAACAAGAAAACAATTAGTATCAGGTTTTCAAGATGTAGAACATAAACGAGAAAAAAAGTCTACCAAAGATAGTAAAAAGCCAAAACGATTATCGGAAAGATTAGCCAAGCGGTTAGTTGCAAAATTTGCTTCTCAAAATGATTCAGACGATCAAATGCCAGTAAGAAATGAAATTGATCTAAAAGAAACAAACAAGTTATCGTATTATGCACTTAAAGCATATGGAGATAAAAAGTGTGAACATTTTTCTAAATTAGAAAATTATTATTTACAAAAAGACTGTCAAAGTAAAATAAATGTGATATGAATAAAAATGTTAAGTCTCCACCACAAACAATTCAAATTTATATAAGCGGCGCAGAATTTTGTATTCCGGTACCACTAAAAAAATCGCGTAAGAATTATTATTTGCTTTGACCAATTTTTATCAATATCATTAAATGCATTTGTATAAAGTTTAATTCTCTTAGCTATATATGTATATGTATATGAATATACAAACCATAGATTATTGAACTCAACTGAAAAGAAAAAATTACTCAAAAAGGCACAATCAATTGTTTTTGTTTTCAATGAAATTTGTTACTAACACATTCTTAGACTTAGGCTCTTTCGAAAACTGAACTTCATATCTATGTTATAATCTATGAAAAAAACCTAAAAATATGATTATTATATCTCCAAAATTACACATATTTTTAAGTTTTATATGAAAAGAGCAGACTTTCTGGACAGTCGAATTATTTAAATATAACCTTGAACTATGGTACTACTTTACAAACATATTTGTAATTTGTAAATAAACTTAGAAAAAAATCGTTGGTGGTTTTATACAAGGAATCTAAATGCAGCAATAAAAATTGCCGCGTATAGCCCAGAGGCTAAGTTATTGAATATTGATAATAAAAATAAATAAATAAAAATTTATACATAGGTTATTCAGTTAGAATAGGGATAATAATTTTATTATAAAAATTTGAAATCATTAAAAAATTCTAATAATTAATTTAATTGAAATTTAAAAAAAAAAAATAGTTTTTTGTTCTCTTAAATTATTCTTAACTTTGTAAATTAAAATATTAATAGGATATTAAGCGATTAAAAGCCAAAGAAGCTGCAATATTAGCTTACATTACATTTCCCACGATCATATGCCATTATATATTTTATACTGCATATATTTTAAAATAAAATTAGTATTTTAAGCAGCTATGAAACATTTTTTTTTTAATCTTTATGATGACTGATTTTTGTAATTAAATGTATTTTAAAGAATATTTTTGAAAATGTGAATAATATGTCTACAATATACTTTTAAAGATGTAACAGATATCGTTCATCATAGATAAAATAAAAAATTTATTTTAGAATGTATCCATTTTTATATACTACTATATATTATTTGTATTTATGTTACACATCGCTTTTTATGTATATATCCAATTGCATGATGAAGGGATATATGGAATTTATTTGGCCAAGCCAAATATAGCAGCAACCTATTTTTATTATTATCCTATAAATTTTATAATTTGATTTGAATTTCTTTTTTTATATCATTTTTTCAAATGTATGCTGCCTATTAGTTATTTTATTTTATTTTTTTTTTTTTTTAACTTTTTAACCATCTCTTTTATTATCTATGGGTTGCGGTATATACTTACAGCATATATATTTTGTTATTAATTTTTTTTTTACATTCTTTGGTTTTCTTATATTTATTTTCTTGATTAAAAACGAAACAGAACTAATCATCCTTTGATCTAGGTTTTAAATTAATCTAAAATTAATAAGTTTATTTTATATTTTTCCTTATTAATTATCTTCTAACAACCATTAAAAACACAAAACACTTGCTAAATTATTTGTTTTAAAAATTAATATTTTCTATTTTATATCTATATTGTTTATTTTTATATGAAATTATGTGGGAAGGTTTTGAAGTTTATTTAAAATTATAATAATATTTCCTTGTCAGTAGATTGACAATGATCATTCACCCACAATAGTGACACTTTTGAATGTCTCGTGATTCTGGCATATTATACCCGGCGTTAATGGATTAATGATAAAGTTGTAAAACTTTATCCCGCCTTTATAATAGCCTAACATTTCCATTATCATTTTACATAATCTGCAAAATACTACACATGTCAGGGAGTCTAAAGGGAACTCTTATATCTGTGTCTCGGATGTAGAACACTCCCATGATGCTAATCCCTTTTTTGACACTATAAATGTTAATTCACATAAGATACACAAAAATAGCTAAAGGTTGAAATATGTCAATTTTTTTTCAGATGTTTATTAAATTTTAAAATTATTGATGAACTTTTTTTTTTTTTTTTTTTTTTTTTTTTTTTTTTTTTGTCTCTCTTGTGTAATTGAAGTGTCAAAACAACTATTGAAAATTTGCAATAAATACAATTGGGTATCACGCGTGCTATCAAGTCTTATTGCCATAAAATACAAGTTTGTTCTTCATAAAACAAACTTAGTTATTTCATATTGTTAAAAAAATTTTTTTTGTGTTCAAAAAAAATAACAAAATTGAAAATTAATGTTTTATTGTTAAAAACACTAAAAATAAAACAAACTTGACAGATCTTTTTGGCCAACCCACCCAAAAAAAACCAATCCGGGGGCTTGGCCGACGATTATACTGTTCCGTTGACCCTGAATTTGACTATAAAATCTTCTTTCAAATTTGTTGTTATCAGTCGTGATGATCTTATGTTATATCTGTAATGTAATCTTTTAATAAGCAGGCATATACATCGTATATATTATTCCATTTACACGAGAAGGGTTGTAAAATTTATAGAATGAAATATACCAAATACAATATTTTCTTACCCCTTACGCAATAAAGTTACTTTTTCTATTACCCGCTAGAATCTCCTCCAAATGACTAAAAAACACCTCAACCTTAAAGTGAAATTCTATAAGATAGCTACCAAATTGTAGAATATAAAAAAACCTACAGTTGGAACAAAACTATTTACACCCCATGCCATTTCGTATATCTCCAATAAATTATAAAGAATAAAAATATTATTGTAGTTTTGTTTGCTTTACCCCCATGCACAAGACAAACTTAATTCTCCTCCCCAATCACCTGCTTAAACCCATCGAGCACTTTGATATTTTAAAAACGTAAAAAGTCGCTACAAAGCACACCGAAGCGGGATGAACTTAAAAATTCTTAGAAGCCTGCGAAGAAATATCCCAATGAAACGGAAATTTTGTCCGATCATGCCCAGAATTACAGGCCTGATAGAGCAAAAGGAGGTATTCCAAATAAATTTTTCCAATTAGTATATAGTAGGTGTTAGATTATATATACAAATACTTTTTTCCCAATGAATTTTGTTGAGCAGAAAACTTAAATTTTCATACTTTTTCTACATAATCTGAAATTTAACTTTAAAATTTGAAATTCACTAAAAATCAAAGTTTCACCAAACCCAAATTTAAGAAATTTCACCAAAAATTTTAAAAATAAAAAAAAACAAATCGTCGAATTAACTAAAAAAAAAATTCCACATAAACAATTGGTAACATCTTCTAATCTTAAAATTTGGAAAACACATAGTGTCAAATTAGGGCTTGTTAGCGAATGTTATAGAATACTAAATTTTTTTCTTAAAATAGAATATTAATAATTAATTCAATCCAGTCAAATTGTAAAAGTTACGTACTCGATTTACCTTCAAAACCATCACACAAAATGTTTTCAATGAAAAAATTTCAATAATTTTTCAATTTTTTTTTTTTTTAATTCCAAAATATATATTTCCTTTTTTGGAAAAAAATATATTCTTTTTTCGTTATATTGATTAAATGTTTTAAAATATTTTTTTTTACTTTTTTTTTGTTTAATTTATTTATAAATTTTGTGTTTTTTTTCTTAATTTTTCTGTTCAGTTTTAATTTATTTTGTTTTTGTTGTAATATTTCAAAGAATTAAAAAACAAATTTTCTTTTAATTTATTCCTCCTTATAAAAAAATGATACAAAAAATAAAACGTTTGAAAATTGCAAAAAAAAAAATCTCACATAAAAATGAGAAACATAACTACAAACAACAAGCCAAATCAAATCCAACAAAACCAAAAATGCGTTACAAATTCTATACTTTTAGTTAAATTTAATCCGAATGCTGTTAAACGTGGTCGTGGTCGTCCCCGTAAGGACAGCCTAGCCTCAAATATAAGTAACCCACATAATTCCTCCTTTCTGGAAGAAGGTAAGACTAATAACTCTACTGCTATTACTTGCAAATAACAAACTCAAAAAAAATATATAACAAAACAAATTCTAATTTTATGCTTAATTAAAAAAAAAATAATCAAAATGCAACAATAAACACACAATATTTTCACTAATTACACCCAAAAACTTATGTATAATAGTATTTTTGTGATATAGACTTACTTACATACATACTATACTTTTTTAACTCTTTTTGTTTTTTTTTTACTTACATTCTTTTTGAAAAAAATCTGTTTTAAATTATCTTTTTTTTATCTATCACTCTATATTATTATTGGTTTTTTTTTCATTTTCATTTTTTGTATTATATAAAATTTTATGTTAATTTAATTAAGCTTTTTTTCCTAGATCCCTTTTCATTATTTTTTTGGTACTTTTATTATTTTTTGAATTTAGTTTTAGTTTTATTATTATTTTTTTTTATCTAAAAATACTTTTGAAAAAATGTTTTCAAATGAAAAATTGTGTCTACAATAACTGTTGTGTAACATAAATACTTTATTTAGAAATATTTTTTTTTATACTCTAAAAAATAAGACGATTTGTTATCATCTTTATCATTTAAAATTATTTCAATATATATAAAAAGATATATTTTTGTTGTAACTGTTTTATATGTTTTTTATAAAAACGTTATTTTTATGTGAATTAAATCTTAATTATATTTGTTAATTTATTTTTGCATTTTACTAATAGATCTGCAATGCTCAACGGATGATGATGAAGATGGTTTTCAAGAAGTTTCCGAAGATGAAAATAATCCATCTAGTTTCTTGGATCAGGGTGAACGTATGCATTCTGGTGGTAATGAGGACGGTTCAGAACTAATTGATGCTGCCAATATTAAGACAGAAATGAAGATTGAACCAACACAAATAGGTGAAGGTAAGAATCATTTTAAAAGCAAATTATGTTCTTAAATGGTTGATATTTCATTGGTACTTCTTTATAACTGGACCTTTTTGAAAAATTATAGTTATCATTTTATCTTATTTATCTGTCCATGTAAACCTTATGAACAATGTACATGTACATTTTAAAGATATCTCGATGAAATTTTGCTCAAACAATTATATACGCCCCAGGACGAAAAAATTGATTTTTATTCGAATTTATCATATTCAGAAGTAGTTACATACAAGGCGTATGAGCCTCGGTTTTATACAAGCATTAGTGAATAGTTTCAGAACTCTATAGATTTGTTATTATGAACTTCATTTAAAATGAATTTAATTTTAAACTGTTTTTTAAGAATTACAGAAAGTCATTTTGGAACCTTTAATTTATTCTGAGAAGTAATACTTTTCCTGCGTGTGTTTTTTCTTCTTTTGTGTAAAAAATCTATATGTATTTTTAAATTAAAATGTTTTTTGTTGGTAAAATTTTGAAAGTGTGCCTTTTCCCAAAAAAATGGAAACTCATTTTTTGTTGATTGTAAATAAATGACAACCGACTAACATTCAAGATTTTTAAAATTCGTAATTCTTAGAAACATTCCTGACAAATTAATATATACATTATTCTAATTTTAATAAAGTACCATTATCGATTTAAATGAAAACATTTTTTTTTTTTGGTGATTTACATTTATTATAATTTTTTCTCCAATTTTTCCACCACTTTATTTTCATTACAGATGATTCGATGGATTTAGATCCGAACTATGATCCTTCCGATTTCCTAACAATGCACAATCGTATGGGCAATAATGAAAGCAATCAACAGCAACAACAGGACAATAAGATGTCCCAATTTCTGCAACAAGATGAGGTGCAAAATGATAATATGCAAGCAATAAATGACAACAAACCGAACATGCACCAAATGCCATTAATGATGGGTTCAAATGATAATATGGGTATTGATGATGATTTGGCCATATCGGAAAGTGATGAAGAGGACGAGGGTAATGTGCGAGTTAAAAGAGAAATATTCACAGATCAAATGGATGATGAACAACAACAACACCAACAACAGCAACAACATTCTATGATGGACATGCAAATGCAGCAGCAACAACAACAGCAGCAAGAACAATTACCCTTACAGCCTTATGCTGATATTGACCAACAACAACAGCAGCAACCGCAACATCATCAACCCCAAAATCAATCCTCTCATCATGACGATAACAATGATGATGATTGGTTAAGATTTTAAAAAAATTATTTGTAATTTTTATCACTACCTATTTGTTTATACATTGAAAGTAAAAAATAAAGTCTATTTTAAGATTTTTGATTTTTTTAATCAACGTTTTTTTTTTATCTTATTTAATTTGCATTGATAACTTTTAGAAAATCCTAAAAAAAACTATCTCACTAATTCTAACTTAGAATACGAAAAAATCTTGTAAAATGTTCAACAATTTTACAATAGTTTGAGATGTCCGGTAACTTGATCTATAGCCTCAACAGCTGCTGGTCCAATGGCTAAAACAGTCTTGGAATTGGGTTCGATCTGAGTACGACCTGCATCACGTATCAAACAGGTATTAAGATTCCTGGCTTCTGCAGCTCTTTTAATAGCCATCATTTCGGCTTCACTATCAACTCTTAAAGCAATTTTTGCACAGCCTGAATTTTCCCAGGCACGTACAACACTAGGCATGCTTCTTACAGCCTTTTGGTAGGCCCCCACCGCACCATGTCCACACTGGGCAGCCACTTTGCCCTTGCCCATTTTTAGGTCGTTACGTACCACTAATACCATTTTGTAGTTGAAGCTAAAACTGGTATAAAGCTAAAATTATAATGAAATCAATCACAAAATATAAAAATGAAGCGTATGAATATCAAAATCATACCGGTTCATCTTTTGTTGTTTCGCAGGAACCAGCTGCCCCCTGTTCATCTGTCGTCTTACCGGACTCATTGTCTTTAATATCGTGTTTTTTGAGGGCATATTTATAGCCGACGAAAAATGACAACAACACCGCAAGACCATTGACTATTTGATTTGTATCTAATAATTTATTATCACCCATTTTTTGCTATATCTTTTATTTAATAAGTAGAAAACTCTAAAAAATCTGAAACCACATTGGTGCTAAATGCAATTGATTTAATGGCATAGACCTGCGCCGTACAATTTTATCGGCGTATGAAGCTTTTGAAAAGATTATTGGTGGCGGCTAAAGGAAAGAGAATCAGGTTTTTCCCACAATTATTTAGATTTGAAAGTTTTTCTAGTATGAAGTCTATTGCTATCTAAATAACTATAGTGTAGCTTCATACACACGTTCGCATAAGAAACAGCTGATTACGATACGATGAATTTTTGTTCACTGGTTGGTCCTTTACTGTCTAACTGCGGGTTAATTGCCGCTCCTGGAGTATTTATGAAAAATGCATGCAAACTCGTTATATTTGCTAGGCGTCATTTAACGATAAACGGGGGCTTTTGAAAAAACATTCGGCGGCTCGACTTAGCCGGCTTAAAGTCGGCACAGGTCTCTGTGAAAATCAGCCGTAACTATTGTGAATGAGAACATTAATGAGTTCATTGCATCTGTTAAACAGAATTGAATGAGTTACCAGATAAATTATGATAACAAAACATTTATTTTGAAGTATATTTTTTTCGTAAATTTTATTCAACATCTTTTTAGAGATATGTCATTACTGTGCGAAATAAAAAATTTTTAATTATAATTGCTTGTATTTTGTTAGTGTAAAATTACTGCTCACAATATCAAAATGCTTTGAACGGAAAAATGAGAGAACGAACGAGATCAAGAGTAAAAAAAATCGAAAAAATGTACATATGAATACAGAAACATTTTGACATTACCGCGAGGTTTGCCAATGAAAAAATTTTTAAACAGTGGTTCTTACGATTATACTTTATAATTATACTAAGGAAATACCTTTGCAAGATATATAAAAATTATGTAAGAAAATTTCTTTAAGAAATAATAATATTTTTTGTTCAAACAAACGTGGAACCGTTGCTCCATAAAACAATTCAAAAACAAAGAAATAAAAAGTTTTTATATTTACTTTTCAGCCGGCTAACAGCAGTTTCTGTGACTCAGCCGACAATTTTTACAAAAGTACCGCCGCTTTTAAAATTCTTCGGCGCTGTTCTCTGACTGTCAGTTGACGTGGTATAAAAACAAGCGGCTTTTACAAGTCAGGAAATTTTGCAAAAGATCTGAAAAAATTGTTTAATTTCTTAGAAAATATTAATTTTTAGAACAGTATTCCATTAATAACGAAACAACAAAATGGGTTTAGCTGAGACACTGCAAATCGATGAAATGGTCCAGGATTTCAAGCGCATGAATAAACGCCAGGTGAGTTTTGGAAAAGCTCAAGCCAAAAACTTATGCACACACACATACATACATCGCTCAAAATATAGACATGTCAAGTGTATGGATGTTTACAAGTGCATACGTGTGTTTTTGAGGTGGCTCATGTTCCATTATGATGCATTATTCTATTTTTGTTGATTTTTTTTAGTCCTTGTATCAATTCTTGAGTTTTGCCATGATTGTTTCATCTGCCTTAATGATCTGGAAGGGTTTAATGGTGGTGACTGGTAGTGAATCACCAATAGTGGTGGTTTTGAGCGGTAGTATGGAGCCTGCCTTCCACAGGGGTGATCTCTTATTCCTCACCAACTACAAAGAGGAACCTGTGCGTGTAGGAGAAATTGTTGTCTTCAAAGTAGAGGGTAGAGATATACCCATTGTACATCGTGTTATTAAATTACATGAAAAGTAGGTGTAAGGAAGTCTTAAATATTTAAAATGTTGCTAAAATATATTTATTTTACCATTTTAGAGCTGATGGTTCTGTAAAATTTTTAACTAAAGGTGATAATAACAATGTAGACGATCGAGGTTTATATGCTCCCGGTCAATTGTGGTTGACGAAAAAGGATATTGTAGGCCGTGCCAGAGGGTTCCTACCTTATGTTGGTATTATAACAATATTTATGAATGAATATCCCAAAGTCAAGGTAAGTTAAATTAAAAGAAAATGTTTTAATTATGTTTCTTAATCATTGTTTTATTCTTTTTTTTAGTGGGCGATTTTATCGATTTTAGCCATTTTTGTTTTACTGCATCGTGAATAGTGCGATAAATTAGTTTTATTTTAAATTAAACAAGACTTGAGAAAATCTACTGCATCAACAATACAAAAAAAATATGCCACAAACAAAATTTTCAAAATATATGATAATGATATGTTAAAGCGCTCTCAACAACAAAAAACACAAAAGTAAAAAAAAAAAAAAAAACAAACATAAACAACGCAAATTAGTCTTCAATATTAATATTCTTTAAATTGTTTTTAATTTTGGAGTTTAATTTGAAGGAAAAATTATTTGAACTAAATTTATGTCATGTTAATTTTTTAATTAATTGCCTTAATTATAATAAACTATAATTTTTTTTATTTCAAAATGTATTTTTAAGACTAATTCACTTAATTTTCATTTAATATTTATCTTTTGTGTTTTTAATTTTTATTTCTCGAAATAAGAGAATTTTTGAAAATAATAAAAAAAAGAATTGCATTTTAAAATTTATAAATTAAAATAAAAAGGAATTTGATGGAAAGAGAAAAATTAACGAAATATTTGTGAATTTTTAATGGAAATCTCAAAAACAGTACAATGTGTATTGTGATTAAATAGGTTAGTATTTCAAAGATTTATGTATATTTTTTGAACTTAATTTAATTGTTTTGAAAAGAAAGCTCGAAAAAGTAATTTTTGCTCACTATTAGAAACGTTTCCTAAAAAAAAAATATTTTAAAATTGTGATTTTTATTACTACATTTCAAAAATCTTGTTATTCAATTTCATTTAACAAACAACCCTCGTATAATGTAATAGAGTACAAGGGACATATTTTATTATATAACAGGTGTGCCCTGATACATAATAAATATGTAGTAAATACTTACTAGGGTTTTAAAGTTTGAACAAAAACTCAACTTTTTGATTTTTCGACTTTTTTTAATTTTCAAATAGTCGATTTTTTGACTTTTTCATTTCTTAAATAGTCGACTTTTTAATTTTGGAATAGTCGACTTTTCGACTATTTTC
>MINK01172612.1:7308-25687 GCA_001735545.1 Phormia regina
ACTTCTTGGATAAGAAAATGATATCATATTCTGACATATCTAACAACTTGAGGTCACTCTTTGGTTCAAATTTGGATAGAAAATGTTGGCTGGGTAACTTCTTAAATACTAAACGGATTTTAATAAATTCTATATTCTGCACTTCTATGAGAAAATATCTTTATAGTGGTATATTTTTTATTAAAATCGATTGTTTAGTGTGACCTTAAAAGGGATTACAAAAAATGTGTTTGCCTATTAATTTATAGAAAAATATATAATATAATAAAAAAATTTAATTTGGTTTATATGGTTAATTTTTATTGATAAATATGTTAATTTCAATACACAATTTACAGTTCTATTCTCGAATTTATGTCAATTATCACTCCTTAGTTATTATCACGTAATTTTATGAATCTTTTTTCTTTTTATTTTGAGTCAGAATAGAAAAAAAATGTTGTTTATTACAATTTTGACTATCACAATAAATTTTCAATCGAGAAGAGCACTGTTAGTGTAAATTAAATTTAATCTATTTTTATTAAAAAAAAACTTTTAAATTACTAAAAATCCTCCTAAAATATTTAACTATTAACTCATGCATTAAATAAATTAAAAATTGATTTATTTCACTGATAATAACTATGTGTATAATTATGAATTAAATACAAATCGTTGAACCAGAATTAATTTAAAATACTTGAGCTTAAGATAAGATTTTCTGGTGTCGCAATATATAATGATTGACCTAATATTTCTAATAACATACATTTAAATAAAATAGGTTACGTGTTATTTAAAAGATTTAAATGTTGGAAAATAGGTTGTGGTTGCAATTGTTGATAAGAAATACTAGAAATTATTAATAGTTTTGTTATATTTATTGTTATTTGTGTTATTTATTCTTAAATTCAAAGAAAATTTTATTTACATATAATTAATAATGAATTTGATTTTCATAATTCTAAGAATTAATTCTTAGGGAAATTTTCAAACTTGAGAATTAAGATATTTTGCTAGAAATTCTGATTTTTTTTTAATTTATTTAATTATTTATTTATTTACCCAGGAAAAAATTGATTAATTCAACAACTAGTTTCAGAATACATAAAAATAGTTTGTACTTATTCCACTTTACGACTAGCTAACCAGCACCCAATTCATAGACTGCATTGGAACTAGTTCTTTCATCAATGATTTTGTTCGAAACCATTACGGAACGGTTTAAGAAGCTGCTTTTTATTTTTTAATCTAGCAATTTATAAAGTTGTTATACAAGTTCTTTAAACAGTCATTCTCAGAAGTGATAATATAAATCATACGGAATTAGCTCTTAAGCACATTATTTAAAACTAATTTAGAACTACAAATAGGTTCTACTCTTTTGTTGAAAAATTGGTTGTGATACTACAAGTTCTGAGGATGTTATAAAGGAATCTGAAGTGGTTCTGATTACAATAGTTCTAAACTAATTATTTTGTCACATGTTCTAATATTTTTCTCAGGTTCATTTATTTATTTATGTCTAGTTAATTTTGAATAATATGTCAGATAAAATTTCTTTAGAAAAATATTTGCTTGTAAAAAACGGCATCTTACTTTCATAGGAGAGCAAAATATGTCCTCACGGTAAGAAAGTCCTGAGGTGGTACCAAAACAATAATATAGTTTTTGTACCAAGAGAAATCAATTCTTCAAATTGTTCAGAGCTAAGATCAGCAGAGAGCTGTTGACATCTTGTGAAAAGAGAATTAAAGAGCACAAAAAAGGGTGTCCCAATATATTAAAGATTTCAAAAGCAAATGAGCAAATGGAATTGTATATATGTTAAGATTGTTCTTCTTTGTGTGATCGAAGTTTAGATCTTAATTTTGAAAATATCGTGATAACATTTGGCACGAATAGTTGTTTTGATAGCTCCCATATGAACTTCTTTTCCGAAAATCACTTTAACACTTCTTCGGGGTATCGCCCTAAAGTGTATAAAATTATACCGATGTTAGTATCAATGCATTATTTTTATATTTAATTTCATATTTAGAAAAAGTGTTGGACTACAACGGGTCACATGTCTACTATAAGTCTACTTCCCGAATTTTTATGGTCATACATATATGATCGACTATATCTTTCTTACACAAATCCCAGATGCTTTGCCATTTTATAAAATAAATACTAAAACAAAACTTTTAAATAAAATGGCAAAACTAATGACCGTTTGGGCTATTGGGCTTGATTCATCTTTGTAAAAATACTCTTCAAAAAATAAATAATTATTTTATTTTGTTAAATAAAATTATATTTTCGAGACAAAATATAGAAGCTTTTTTGTATATATCTAATATAATCGAATAAGTGTTTAGAAATGGTCTGTGTCAGAAACATCCCACTATGATCCCTCTTAGCTTCTCTCCTGAGGAGTATTTGGGTTCCCTCATCCAAACTCCAATCTGTAGAAAGGTGAGTTCGATTTATGAAAATGACATATCACAAGAAAAAAATATCTTCAATCCAATACTAGAAAAGTACAAGTCCCCTTCTAATACCTGTTTAACAATTTACAAAATCAATTGTGAATTTTTTAAAAAAGTGAAATTTTTTATACTTAAGTTAGACACGTTTTAATTAGGTTGAGTACTTAATAGCAGGGATTACGAGTCATTTCAAAATAATTATTGTCAATATAAAGTTTAGTCATCGAAACTGAAAGCAACTTCGTTATCAAGGTACTTGTGTGGCTAACAATTCCAAAGATACATATTTATGTAAAAACCAAAAAAAAAACCGTTACTTTAATCTTTCAAATGAGTCACATTTATTTTCACTTTACTTTTATACGCAAAAAAAGAAATATTTTTTTTATAAAAATAAAGTTATAATAAATAATGATAAGAATTAGACTATAAAATTATAACACGTGAAAATTTATAACAATTTCTATTGTTAATAAAATGTCAGACAATAATTAAGTTTTTTCTTTTGTTTTTAACAATATGGCAGACTAATATAATTGAATTTCTACTTTTAAATTATTAACGAAATATCCATGGGAATTAGAATCAATCATAATATGTTGTTGAAACATTATAATAACAACAATAAGATGAAGAAGCTCTAGCTAAAACAGAAGCATTTTATCTACTTTCGTTTATGAGAGAGCATGAGTAGAAAATAAAAAAAAAAAAAACAAATAAAAAAAAGCTTTTTTTTAACAAAAATAAATTTTTATTCACTGCAAATAATAAACAATGAGAATATTTTTAAAAAATATAGGTATTGTTTTTTAAATTTTTTTTATACAAGTAGTAGGTATAATATCGATAGAACACCAACAAAATGTAAACAAAAAAACACAACACTCGCTTATTTACTCACTCACTCTCCCTCTCATATGACTAAGAAAACGTCATCACTTGTTCGTGCTGTTTGTTTTTATTTTATTTTTTTTTTCTGTTGCGTTGTTAATATTTTTTTTAAATAACTTATAAAAAAGTTAAAAAATAATTAAATTTTGTATACACACGTAACTAATAATTTTAAAAAATAACAACAAAATTTATTCAGAAAAAGAAGAAGAAAACTTTTGTAGGTACTTTAAATATTTATGATCTATTAATTATTACTTGTATTAAGATTAAACCATAACAAAGTTGCCACATTGTTAACCACTACACAAAGTAAATTTGGGGGAATTTGAAAGGTATAAATATACATTTTAAATTAAATTACTGTTTACTTTTATTACAAAATCAATTATTTATTTTGTTAATTTTATTCAATAAGTGTGTGTGTGTAATTTTTTGCAACGCACCCACTTCATAAGTTTAACACACGCTGCGTTCATTTACCTGCTGTGTTTATTCTTCAGAAAAAAAAAATAAATAAAAAAACTGCATTTATTCAATTATGGTTTATAAAACGATTTGTGGGTTTTTTTAATCGTTGCACTTTCTTTTTTTGGTTTCAAATATATGTTATTGTTGTTAAGGTCGAAAATTTTTTAGTGTTTACAATAAGACGAAGATTATGTATATGGTATGAGAATAACCCAGCAAACTTTTTGTTTTTACAACAGTTGACTAAATTAAATTTCTTCAAACTTTATTAGAAAGATTATTTTTTTAAAGCACATAACACATTTAAATTAAAGACGCAATTAAATGTTGAATATTTAAGACACAAATTTAGTGTTTGAATTTTTTTGTTATATTATATTGAATTTATATTCATTTTTGAACCACACTTTATTAAAGGGCATACAATTACATTGCCGATTTCTATACATCATTGGTAAAACAAAATGAATCGCCTGATAAAATCGGACAAAAATTTAAGAACCAATGATTTTTTTAAATTAAGTTTAGATCTTAAGGAAGTAAAAATATATTTTTTTTATATTGTCCCAGGAAAAAAAATAGAAGATGTTCTAAAAGCATTAGTTCTAGAACTGGTGTTTTCAGAACCACTTCAGATTCTTCAACAACATCTTTAGAACTAGTAGTATCATAACCAATTCTGACACTAGAATCTGTTTGTGGTTCTACACTTTCTCAGAACTAGTTCTGGAGGCGACAATTTCCAATAAAAATCATTGGTCGTAACGCCAAAGTAGAATAAAGTGAAGAGTTCTGGAACTAGTTGTAGAACTAATATAATTTTTCTTGGCGTTAATCTTTTTTATATAATAAAATAATATTCTACATTCCCAGAAAAAAATTTTATTATTTCTACAACTAGTTCCAAAACCCATGAAAATAACCTGTACTTGTTCTAATTTGGTGTTACGACCAATGACTTTTGTTTGAAATTTTCGCCTCCAGAACTAATTAAGTGGAAGTGTAAGCTATCCAGAAGCCATTCTATAGAACGGTTCTAGAACTAGTTCTTTAATCAATGATTATTGTTTGAAATTGTCAAATTCAGAACTAGTTCTATAGTGTTAGGTAACGCTTTCAGAACATTTTTTTATCTCTCTACTTTATTGTTTTGTACACATCAACATCAGTGATGTCAATTACACATATTTATAGCAAGTCTCAATTAGTTTGAAAATCGTTAGATTTATTGATTTGTATTTTATCGATTTGTATACAAAACGAAATTTGTGCTTTTATGACAAACATTTTTAATTTTAATTTATTCATTCAATTTTATACTTTAAAATAATTTAAACAACAATTTTTTTAGTAAAGGAAACAACAAAATAATTTGTGCAATTGATAAACTTTTTACAAAGTTTTTTTTACACAGATTGAGTAAAATTAATAGCTGTCAAATCTGTTCTAACAGCTGTAAAGTAAAAACGTAAAACGTGAATAAGTTACTACGTTACATTTACTTTTTTCAGTACACATATAACTCTCATAAGCAAAACGTGTTACGATTATTTTACGGTAGAGTAACGAAACTTTAGTGCTAATTGTAAAGATCATTCTTTTAATTCACACTTTTGAAGAAACACAACGAATAACGTAACTTCACCACTTTACATATTTAAAAATCTGACTAAAATTTTTAAGGCTGAGAAGTACTAGAACAGTGCTAATATTTAGATTTAGACAAATTTCTATATAAAAAGAATAGACTGTAGAAATTTTAAAATGTTTTCTATATTTATGAACATGTTATTAATCATTTTTATTTTTTGTATAAATGTATATATTTTATTTACAATACAAATGTTTTGTTGGGTGATTCGCGTAAATTATGATTTAAATTTGACAATAGAAAAGCATGCAATTGTCAACGTTTAAATAATTTACACAAATGGGTCAAAGTGTCAGTAGAGTTGCTTAATCTCTTGTTTCTTAAATTTATGCGATCATTTGAAATACATGGTACTTTGGTGCTTTTAAAATTTTTCTATATAAGTAACATAAATTCATATTTGAACTCTAACGATATAAGGACCTTATATCGTACGAGTTCAGAAGTGAGGACTTTGTGGTACATTTTCATTTTTCCAATAGTACTTCTTGAAATGCAAAATTCAGTTTAAAAACATAAATTGAAAAATGAATGATACTTATGGTACTTTTTTTATTATTACTCCCCGATATTTTGGTAAATTAAAATATAATAATTAAAATAATTTGGTACTTTTAAAATCTTCGAACGTTTAATTTTCTACAGCAAAAACATGGTACCTCATAGAACAAAAATATTAACCCTGCAATACTAATGTATGTAACCTTTACGTATTTAGATTTTTCAGAGAAGTTTTGTGGAGGTGACTTTTTATTTATTTAGAATAGAGCCGAATAAAAAAGTATTCAAAATATCGTTAGTATTCTAGGGTTAAATATCGTAAACTTTTGTAGTTAAAATATTAAAATTTGGTAGGAGTTACTTTCTCATTAACGTCTTTAATTAAAACAAAACGAGAAAAAAGATATAGTCGATCAAGCACGACTATATGATACCCTATACCATTGAGGGTCTTTGGACCTCACATCGATACTCATATTAAGTATGTGTAAAATAAAACATATGAATATAGAATGTTACTTCAATATTAACATTTACATGAATTTATTCACTTTTGTGTAATTCCCGTAAGAGGGCCTTATATGGGAGCTAAGGTAAATTATGGACCTAGCTTCGAAAAATTTGGCACTATAATTTATATTTATATAAAACTTATTTATGTTAAATATTAACTTGATACTTAAATTTTAATGGGATTTATGGCCACACTTATTTTATGAAATATTTAAGGGATTTTTGGGAGAACATTTACATTTTATTACGCATCGTCCCTAGACTGTGTGCCATATCTCATTATTTTTTTAATCAAAATTTCAACTTGTAGTTCGATTTCAACGTTAACTTACGAACAAATATTGCTAAATCGAGGAAGTGATTCTGAGCCGTTTGATATATAAATCGCGTAGAACCACAGGAAATGATTTCCTCCATACAAAAAACACATAAAAATAAACATAGAAAGTATTAAACATTTTTAAATATACAATTTTCACATTAAATTTTGAATGCGACCAATGCGTCCAGCAGTAGAAGCACTAATATAAACCAAATAATAGTCATCGTATCAAAAGGTGTACCGGTAAAAGCTAGTATTGTATATTTTGTTATACAGTACCTACACATATTTTTAAAACATTAACTAACTATTGTATTCGAATTTCTTAGTCATTACCAGGTCTAAATACATACAATATTTAAGCATGTATTGGTTATTTGCTATCTGAATAATCAGCAAGATTAAAATTATTCTAAATTTACCAAGAAATAGCCCTCACGTGTGCTTTTTCGCTTATCAGTTAAGTATTTGCAATCAGTTTGGCTCTTCTGGGTATTACAAAATTATTTATCAGATTTATAAATAATTTCGTATTTGTTTTTTTATAAATTCATTCCATATTAAACCCAACGATTTAGATAATATTTGTTATCTTCACTTTTATGGACCATAAATTTCTATTATTATATTAGGTACGGTAACTCTAATTTTGAGGAGATTTAACCCCATATATTGTATTTATGCATAATAAATTGTATTTGAAAAACGTTGTTGAAGTGTAATGAGTTGAATAATTGTCGCCAGTTACGCAAAGCTTTGGGAGAATATGTACAGTAGTGTGGAAATAATACTTCGTATGTGTGACCTTATAAGTACGTGTGGGTATAAAAAATCATATGTGTATATAGACAACAGGTACTGTCAGGGATGGGGTATTAAGATTTTATAAAAAATTAGAATTATTATTTAATTTTTATTTATTTTTTAATTTAGAAACAGATTATTGATTACAAATATCCCACGAAGAGCAACTAAAATTGAAAATTAATACAAAAAAATGAATATGTCAACTTTTTAAGAAGTCTAATGTATACTGACAGAATGACACTTAACAAAATGGACACTTTCTTCAGAATAAAAATGGTTCTAGCTGTGGTAGAAGCTAAACCGTTGTCTGAATAATTGGAACTAATAGACTTATGACATTTTTCTTTTGGACATTAAATAAATATTTAAAAAGCCAAATCTGAGAAGTCATAGCACTACATTTTTAAATATAAATAGTGTAGAGAGAATTGCCATCCCTGCTCACTGTTAAAAATAATAACAAATGACAGTAAAGGTTGTTTTACATTACAGAACATTTAGATAATTATAAACAATGAAAAAATAAAAATAGATAATATTTATTATTATAAAATACTTTTTTGTATTAAAAAAATTACTAATTAAAGCCAAATATAAGTTGGTGATTATGTTTTGTTTAAATAAAGTTCCTTAAATAGAATAAATACACATTTAGTAGTGTGTATTTTAAAATAGAGTTTTTTTGCAAATAAACATTGCCACCATAAAGTAGTAACCGGTTTTACTTATTTCACTGAAGTTATTTAAAGAACTTCAGAGAGAAATGAATAAGCGCATTAGAATAACCGGTTGGTTAATGGCATTGAAAACAATTAAAGTTTTTATGCTTGTTTTTGCTCAAGGTGTGAGTGAGTTTGTGAAAAGGTGGTGCCACCATTTTTCTTTTAAAAAAAGGATAAGGTAGAGATCATTGTTTCTTTTGAAATATGATCAACGATTAACTTAAAATTAGTATTTTGTATATCGGAAACTACATATCTTTTGAAAGCTCTGGGGCATATGCGCAATCTTTATGGAACGCCTACGATTTTTCAAGAGACCTAAACCGTAAACAGTGGCACCAAATCCATTGCTTACTTTCAGCTAAATCAATAAATGGACAATAAAACAATTAAATATCTCGTTTTTGATTGGTAGTATTACGTTCCTGATTAGTAGTTCAATATCTGTGCACCCTTCGGATAAATCTTTACATTAAGATTACATGTCTAACTTTCTCGAAAAGCCCGCTATATAACGCTTGACAGTGTTTGAAGAATTATATTTTTATGAAATTATTTTTTCAATATGGTGCCATAACGGAATCAGGATTACTGGAATATAGTAATAAGTTTCTAAAATATAATGTGTTCGTCAATCTGTTCGTCCATGTAAACTTTGTAATTAAACTACAGGTCAAAATTCTGAACATTACTAATTATTTAAAGGTGTATAGATTAACCCTATTAGAATTGGTTATGATCGGTCCATTATTTCCCTTACACTCCAAACAAATGTATATATCCCTCAAATAGAGGGATATTTTAATAAAATTTGGCGCATAAAATTTCAAGAAGATAGGTCTATAATTGACAATAGATTCCTCTCTTTAGAAAATCACTATAACGGACATTAATCTCATCAAAATGTTAGTATAAAATTAATATTAGACATAACAAGTTTTATATTTAAATGGTGCCAAATTTAATTGATTTCCGAAAGTGGGATTAGATTCTACACATAAAGCAAGTAACAGTCCACAATTGGACACAGGTCTAACAAAAGATCCTTCTCCAATTTTGCTAAACTCTCAGAAAAGCAATCTTTCTTAATTATTTCACAATCTTCACCATCATATACGCATGTAGTGATCGTAAAACCACCTTAAATTATACAATTCGACTCAGAATCACTTCCTGAGTCCATCCGTCTGTCTGTCTATGTAAACCTTGAAATCAAACTGCAAATCACAATTTTAAAGATAAGTTAATGACATTTAGCACACGATCTTCTATTTTGTCAAGGAGAAATCCTATTGAATCTGGTTATGATCGGTTTTTTATTTCATCTAGCCTCCATACACATATACCCTCCCGGAATAGGGGTTTAACGACTAAAAATGTCTTAAATGTTGCGATATTTTAATAAAATTCTATACAAATAAGTTCTATATTAGTAATAGATGTAAATTTGTGTGTGAAGATCAACCCACAATTGATCATAGCACCCATATAAACCCCTCATCCGAAAATCACATTAACGCGGATAAATTCAATACATATGTATGTTGTTATGAAATTAATATTTGATACAAATATGTTTTGTATAAGTAGAAACTACAGTGCAAATTTTTATGAGAATTGGTCCATAATTTGCTATAGCTCTAGTATAAAGCCACGTCCGGGAATCACCTTAACGTACACTAACCCTTATAAATGTCAGTATCGGCATAATATAAGGCATAACATTATTGCATATTTTGGTCCAAATTTGGTCGCAGGTCCCATCAAAGTCCTTTTCCACTTGTATCTTTTCTCCCATTTTTTTGTTTCTTTTTAATTTTTTTGGTATGGAAATTTTGGGTATTTTCTCACACTCTTTATACTATACACAGAGTACCTAAAGTCTGGCAACCATAAAGTTAAACTTAATGATATTTGTGTGGTTGGCATGACATACTGTGAGACAACATTCACCTAAGAGCTATGTGGTGATTTTTCGACCAAAAACAAAACAAACAATAAAAATGCAACTTTTTTATTTATTGTTGCTTTCCCCTCCAACAAACAAAACATTTTGGCAGCTGATTATATTTAAATTTAATTTAAATATTTTTCTTATTTTTATTGTTGTTGTAGTTATTATTATCTTTAACTTACCACACAATAGAATTAAAACATCTAAACCAACTCGATAGAGAATTCGTTTATTTGTTTCCATTTTAATAAATATTTCACTATTGTTGTTATTGTTAATATTATTATGTTGTAGACGGTGGCTTAAATGAACTTCAATATTGTTGTTATTATGATTGGCTATTGCTACCGTATTGGAAGCCAAATTTATGGGATCCGTAACCGAGGAAGTTAAATTATTATTACGATTGGAGTTACGCGTTTGTAAACTATTGAAATTTAATGATGATGACGACGTTGGGGGAGGCGAGTGTTGTTGCGAATTAATAATGTATCTATCATCAGACCGACGTAGCGGTGTTGTTTCACTCGCAGACGATTCGTTACTCATTTGTAAGCTGTTTTTTAAACAACGTGTTTGCAAAAAAAAAAGAAAAACAAAATAAAAACAATTTTTTCTCCCCACCAAAAGAGAGGCAGACACAATATGATAGCAAGCTCCACAAAATAAAGAGGAGTAAATACAAAAAAGCTTTTATTATTTATTATTTTTTTGCTTTTGGTGGCCTTTTATTTTATGAATGTTGTTTTGTATTTTGTTTCTTTCTTAAAAGTTTTTTTCTTTTTTTATGACTTTGAACTTGAGCGAGTAAATGTGAGAATGATTGAGAGAGAGAGTATTTAAACGCGAGAATTGTAATAGTGATAAGCTTTTTTTAATGTTTTCCTTTTAATGTTTACTTTTTTCACTATATTTGTTATTGTTTAAAAAATTATTGTTTATTTTGTTGTCATGAACATTTTCTCTGTCATAAGCCACCTGAATTTATTGACACTTAACAAAGTCCCTTCTTGAGGTGTTTAATTGTTTCCCATAGATGACTACAAAATGTGTGAATCATCATCACTTTAAAGGCCAGGTAAAATTGTTGTCAAAGGAAACCTAAAACAAAAGACAATAAAAATAAAGGAAAGGATTAAATACTTTTTTCTTAATAGTTATATGATTTTTATGTTTATGATGATTCTTAAAATAATAAATTATGATATTTTTCTTATTCTTTGATTCATGGGTCTTAATTGCTTATTGTATATGTGTGTGATTAATGAACAATTTCATTTATGTTGTGAATCTCATCTTTTTTAGATTTACTTAATGTTGATTCATCCTTAACCAGTCATTTGAAGGAGTCATTATGTTATGAGTTCGAAATAATTTTTATGAAATGTCTCCTTTATTCTTATTGGGACTAATCGAATTTATAGTTTATAACAAAGAATACTAAGAACAGAAAGCTTGTCAAATTAGTGCAACAACATCACAAAATAACATTTTTTTATAAAATTTAAGGAAAATTACACACGCGATACATTTTTCTACTATCACACGATATTTTTATTATTTTTTTTCACGCATTTTTATAGAATTTTCGGTCGCTTTGCAAGAATATTTTCCACAAATAGAAAAAAAAATATATATATATATTTTAATTTTGTTTGTTGAAATTAAAATTGAACAAATTTGCTACTTTAGGTATTGAAAATAAAACAGAATTTAAAATAATTTTAAATTATTTTTATATTCATCAACAAAAAGCCAAAAAATTTAATTATATTACTCAAAAAAAGAAGATCTGCGAAAATAATACTGATGAATTATATTTAGTCATTCATTAATAATCTTTTGTGCAACTATGTATGATTATGATGTGCGGTTAAAGTGGTTTCAGCACTAATACATATAAATAAAATTTAACTAACACAATCTTAAATTCACGTCTTTTTGACAAGCTTTCCATTCTTAGTATTCTTTGGTTTATAATAACATTATTTTAAGGACTGCGCACAATAAGTTTAGGGCATAAAATTCTGCTTATAAAAATAAAACTCATTTGTTAAACTCTTTGAAATTTAGATTTTGTTGAAGACTGTTATATTACATTATATTACATGTCCTAGAAGGAAGTCTATTGCTACTGCAGCGACTAGTCTGTACAATTTCGTAACTTCTTTAATGGTTTTTTCCGCTCACCATGGTCTCCATTACGTGGCAATTGCCCACAGCCCATTGGTGACAGATGAGTAATCAACTCGTGTCTATATATCACTAGTCACTAACAATTGGTGGAAGATGGGTAGCTATACCCCAGTAAAAAACGATCAAAAGCTTCCAAAGAAGAACCAAAAAAAGTGGAACTAGATCGTGGTAATTAAGAAATATACTCGAGTAATCGGCATATTTAGGGCACAATATTAAACACGCCCATAAAAAAAAACCCCGATGTGATGAAAAAAAAAACACTGAAAGCAGCGATCAATGTTTTCCTAAAGAAAATTTTGAGTTGCGATCAATGTTTTTCTATAGAAAATTTTGAGCTGCAATCAATGTTTTTCTATAGTTGTTACTTAAATATTTTTTGGAATTAATCCACGATCTTTTTAAATGAAGATAGTCATGATCAAAAAGTCTTAAATATAAGCCAACATTTCTAGGTAATTATTACTAAAGAAAATTTATTGATATCGTGAACAGTTTTAAAGATATAACATTTTAAGTAAAAACAGTGGCGAATGCTCCCCAGTCTAGCATACTTTTATATTCATCGACTTTTTTATTGTCTCAATCCAGCACAAAAAGATTTGGCATATGATAGGTGTTCATAAGCTTTATTGTTTTTTAGTTTCAGTCCATTTTTAAATATTCGGCGGTTTTTATTTTATTTTTTAAATTAATATCAAAAAAGACGATATATTTCAAACAACTTATTTGCTCATCATTTAGTCTAAAAAAGTCTCAATTTAGTTGACATTTAAAAAAGCTTACAAAAAGTGGACATGTGATTGAAGAAGGGGCAAATGACGACTAAAGTCGACAAACGGTAACACTAGTAGTAGTAGTCAAGTCATTTAATTGATCTTTATTACACCCCGTTTTAAAATATGATATAGTGGGCCTTTCAACTAGTTTGGATAATATTATTATTGCGAAATAATAATAGAATAAAATATGATAAAAACAATAAAAATAATAAATAATTTTACTTTTTTAAAGCATATTTTCGTACCTTTAGATCAGATATTTCGTTTTTACCGCATATTAATAAGTGCATTTAACACATTTTTAGGACATATTTTAGTTTCCCCGCTAATGATTAAGAAAATCTTAAAAAATGTTAAAAGTTTTATAAGTCCCTAGCCTTGGGATAATTTGAAAATATTAAAAAAAATTTCCCTATTCAAAAATCTCTTGAATCGAACCTGAATATTGTGCTAGTTTCAAAACAAGTTTATAGCCCGAATTTCCTTCATACACAGAAAAGAGTAAAAATCAACTTCAATAACGAAATTGCTTATATTAATATCTACAATGATTAATTTAATTATAAATACCTTTTCCTAAATGGACATAATGAGCTGAAAATTTACTTAAAATTTTTTAACTTCATTTTGTTAACAAAATTTCCTAAAAGAATTCATACATTTAAAGAACTGCATTAAAGACAATTCATTTCATATTAAATGTCAATCATAATCATGATTATTGTTATTTGTTTGTTGTTTTCCATACAAAACACAAACAAAACCAAATAAAATGAATCAGTTTTAAATTGAGTAACTTCTGTGTCTACTCCACCGTCCATCTGACACTTAAAAATAATGTGTGACCCACGAAGCATAAGGGATAAAGTAAAGCATGAGGGAACAAATAATAGTCTCATTCATATAATTCATAATGAGATGGGTGCATTATTGATTTTTGCTTTTTGAGAGAACAACAAAAGAAAATCAAACAAACACTTGGTTTCAAAAACGTAGATAGATGATAAATAAATGACTAAAAGAACGTGTGAAAAGGCAGCCCTTGTCAAGTTGTTTTTTCTTTATTTTTATAAAAATATCACGGATAATTTACACCTTACTTGTTGAATGAATGAATGAAAAAGAGCTTTCTTTTATTTTATTTTATTTATTTTTTTCTGACTGTGGATTATCAATCAAGCGTATTTGTTGTAAGTAGTTTTGTTTAATATCAATTCACAAGAAGGTTAAGAAATGTATTTATTTTTATTACTTTTTATTTCAAATGATTAATTTTAGTTTTGCCTTGTTAATGTTAAAATAAATCTTGATTATGACGTTTATATCAAATGCTTTTGTGATTGACTGATTAGTGACAGGCGTATAGAGCTTTTTGATTAACTATCTCAGGTTGAAGGTTAAAGTTTGTAATATTATGAGGACTTTAGAGTGTAAAAAAGCTTTTGTTCTCTGTGTATGAATAAAATGCGCCAAAAATAAAATATGTATTTGAAAGTTATTTATATTCTTTTAGATAAAGTATTGTATAAAATAGGATATAGGCCAGGAATGGAAAAGTTGATACCATAATTATTATAATTATGATACCATAATTTTTTTTGATACTATTTTACATTCAAAAGTACCAAAGTACTTCCTCAAGTCAATTGATACTGTCTAATGAAAATATATATCATCCATTTCATGAGAGATTTATAGAAAATGGCAAATTTTTTGTGGTGTGTCTTCCGATTTTGCTTTTATTTGGTATACGTATACCGCATTTAAAAATGTCTATTTCTATTTTCTGGAATTCTGAAATATTTGCGAAAAAGTGTGTAACTTTAAACTTATATATCTTTAAAAGTTTTTAACAGATTTTAATGATTTAAATTAAATGCTTAATGGAAAATATATACTAAAATTTAAATTTTAACTATTTTGGACTATTTTGTTCCAAAAGAGTTTATATTGCATTTTTGAGCAAACATAATAATTTTTTTTTTATATTAGAAGTTAATTTAAAGGATAGTAGTTTTTAAAAAATGCATTCTAAAATTGCATTTGTATAATGAATGCATTTTTTGAAGGAAAAAAATAAAAATTTTTAAAAAACTCCATAGGGTATGCGTATGATATTTTTCAACGTTCTCTAGTGGAATTGAAGATATACTATTCCAAAATTCAAATTAAATGAAAATATATTTTTGAGATACATATATAATTTTCAAGTAGAAACCTTTGACTTAGATATACATTGGGTGTTCAGGAGTAAAAATGAAATGGTAATGCTCGTTCTTTGAGTTCTCAAAAATAAAAAACGAAATTCTATAGAG
Organism: Phormia regina; assembly: GCA_001735545.1. Lineage (NCBI taxonomy): Eukaryota > Metazoa > Arthropoda > Insecta > Diptera > Calliphoridae > Phormia > Phormia regina. The sequence goes on from MINK01172612.1 coordinate 22,890, forward strand.
CAAACTAATTACATTATAAAAATGTTTGAACAATATGTTCAATTAAAATAAAATGATAAATTCTTAAATACAATCATCATTAAAAACTATAAGTTGAAAACCAAATTAGAGTGAAAAGTTTCGAATTTTAAGGAATGAATTATATACGAACTGAATTAAAGCAAGATTTTATGGAATTGATATTGGACGAGTTTTTTCTACGTGAATTTATTTAAATAACAGTAACACATTTATTAAGATATTTATATTTTACTATATACAATAATTAGCCTGTATAAAATAATAGTAACAAAAGTACTATTTAAAATTTATTATGATACCAAAAAATATTTTCATTTTCCATCCCTGATATAGGTAATTAAATTTTAAGCAAATTACATTTTTTTAAATATTTTAACCAGTTACCCTACAAATCAAATGATATCGTAATGACATCACCACATTATCATTTAATGATAAAGAAGCTTGAGAATGATATCATTTATAATACTAAAATTATGCAGGTTGCTTTGTAAAAGTTACACTCGAAAATGATATCATAATATTTGAAAATAACGATTTATTTAAACAGCTCGATAACAGGAAAAAATCTTCCACTAAAGCCGAACTGTCGAACTTGATGAACGTTGATGTGCTAAGCATGAAACTACTTTCGGGGTTTTTTTTTGTAAACGTGTTTAATATTTCACTTATAATAAGGTTATTACTCTGCCTTTCGCTATTTCACCATAACATAAGTACGGTGTTCATAAACAAAGCAGAATTTTCGCAGTTTCTGGGTCAAAATTTTTATGATTCTAATTGTAGAGCACACAAAAGATGTCCCAAAATATCGAAGATAAATTATTTAATTTCATGTTTCTAGCTTAAAAATTCAAAATGTCCCATCAGAAGAACGAAAAGTACCACAAAGTAACATCTAGTGGATTCTTATTCACCTATAGGATCACATAACTTTAACTCCATATTTCGTAGTGTAATATTATAGAATAATCACAAAGTACCATTAGAGGGACACAAACAATTATCAAATATCTAATGGAAGAGTTATCAAAAAAGGTCACGTGTTCATAAGTCATGTTTAGTACTACAAAAATTATATTTTTCTGTGAACTGTGATATATTCCTAAAAAATATTATAAAAATTTGACACACAAATAGTACCAGTTCCGAAGATAGTTATAGGCTACCTAAGATCTCACTTTTTTAAAGCTCTTAAAAGGCTGCACCGATTTTCAATAAATTAGATACACAGATAGTACAAGTTGCGGTGGTCGTTATTGGCTCTGTACGATCTGAATTGTAGCACCATAGCCGGTGGCTGTTGTAGGCTAAGTAAGAACTGGGTTGGATGTCTTAAACCATAGTATTTGATATCTCCTAATAAGGGGTCGTGAAGCACAACGGTTTTAGCTCGTATTAAATAAATACAAACAAACTCTAATATCACCGTTTCCAATTTATTAAGTGTTATATATATGGTAAGAAAACAGACAAAATTCTAATTTTCTGGGCTAAAATCTATTCTCATTCCCAGGAAAATGAAAGATAAAAAACATAATTACTTCCAAATAAGAGAAAATAAATGATTTTTTTGCGGGTTAATAATTTCTAAGGAAATTAAAGTTTAACAAGTTTTAAAGCATTTTTTTAACTTTAAATAAGGCTAAAATGAACAAGAAGTATAAAAGAAGAACATTCTACCAATGACAACCATGGGTTAAAAAAAATTTCTGCTGCTCTTTTGTACCACTAAGCACTTTCTTCCAATCACAACACAATGTTAAATTCATGACTTTATCAGCACTTTTTCAATTAATTTTTTGCTGGGTAAAAATATTTTTAATTAAAAGATGGTCTTTGGGGAAAAAACGTATTTCAAGTCATACAGTAGTTTTTTTCAAATTTTTTTAGTTATTTAAAAAAACCTAAAAAAGATTTTAAATAGAAAACTAACATTTATTTTGCGATCACTTATTTTTCTGACTTCGGTTAAAAATTTTTTAGTTTACTTTTAAAGAGAAAATTAATGATAATTTTTAACTGTAATTATACCCTACACCACCAAAGGTGGTTGGGGTATTATGTGTTTGTGCAGATATTGTAACGCAGAGAAAAAAATGTCCTACACCCACCTTAAAATATACCGTTCGACGCAGAATCACTTTTTGAGTCGATTTAACGATGTCTGTCTGGTTGGCTTGCTGCCCATGTAAAGCTTGTGCGTAAAGTACAGGTCGCATTTTTAAAGATAATTTGATAAAATTTAAATTTTTTGGCATAACGACGAAGCCTATTTTGGTCATACAAACGTTTTCCCGGAATAAAGATTTAACACTCAAACATATCTTAAAGATTAAAATATTTTAATGAAATTTGACGTTAATAAGTTATGTAAGTTATTAGTTATGTAAGCATATAGATTGCTAAATTTTATCAAGATCGGTCCATAATTTACCATAGCTCCCATATGAACCTTTCTTTTGAAAATCACTTTAACGTGCATAAATCCCACAAAAATGTTAATAATTATTTAATATTCGACATATATAACTTTTATATAAGCATAACCCTACAAAATTTCATTAAGATCGGTCCATAATTGACCATAGCTCCCATATAAGACCCAATTTGGGGAATCACTAAAAAGTGCATAAATACATGTGAATCTTAGTATCGACGTAATATTATGTAATAGTATAATTTTATTTCCACTTAATACAAGTATAGGTCCATAATTGGCTCCTTCCCGAATTTTTTTACATATAGGCAATGGTGTAGGGTATCATATGGTCGGT
>MINK01172613.1:0-24264 GCA_001735545.1 Phormia regina
TCACAAATGTGGTTCCAAGTCCCCTTAGATGTAAGGGGATCCGAAGACCGTTTGTTTGAGCATTAATTTTTATTTTCTAAAAGATTTATAACATACATTTTTGGTATTTTTGTACTTCTAAAGTGTCAAAATATCAGACCGTTTGTTCGAACATTATTTATATTTTTAAAATTATTAAAAAAATATATATGATTCCTACACATGAAAAATTTCAAGCTGGTTTCTCATTTAGTTTAAAAGTTATGGACCAAAAATGTGGACTTAGGCAACAGAAAACTTAATATTTTGGAACTGAAGTTAGTTAAGTTCAAAATAATAAAAGAATTCTTTACAAAATTAATCAACTTTTAATTTTAATTGTGAAACAAACTTCGCCACTTTTCGATAATCCTGTTTATTTTCTTTGCAAAATAACCAAATAACAGGGTTGATTACACAATGAATGTTAAAAAACATAGGATACGTTTACTTTTGTTGTCTAGTTGCCCAAAATGTTTCACGCTACATTTCTTCATTTTACGTTGCGTTGAAGAGTTGACTGATTGGGCCTTAACAAAATACTGGTACATAATTGTTGTTTGTATAAATATGCGAGCACTTTATAATTACGCTATAGTTGAAATCATAGGTATTATATTAATAGTACCAGTAATATGGGATAAAAAATCTGCGATTGGGAACAATTATATAATTCCGCAAATATTTTTCCTAAATTGTAAGATGACAATTATTTATAGAATGATTAAAATAATGGCTGTAAACAAACTAAAAACAAAACAAAAAAACCTAGACTCCTAAAAACTTATATGTCGTATTATCTTAAAATAGTTATTTATTAATTATACTTCTATCTAATTAAATAATATATGTATTTTTTCAAAACAAATGTATTTTATAAAAACCAATTGATACTCAGGAATTGATAAGAATATTTACCGTCCACTCAGGGTCCAGTGTGTCTCTTCATTAAAGATCGGTTATTAAAAAAAAACATTTCGTATCAATATGTACTATAAGTATCATAAATGGCTGTTGACTCTTTAGTTCAAAAAGTGATAGATTTGTTATTTTACTCACTATATTATATGTAGAAACAAAAACAAATCAAAACAGTTGTATTTTGTATTTAAAACTGGAAGATTCGGAAAAGATGTCGCGAAAAATAATATTTATATTGAGGTATATAGCAAAATGTTATTATTGATTAAAACATTAAAATAGAAATTATTTTAAATAAAATGTTCTATATTTAGTTTATTTTTAATAACATTATTAAAACCCGGTAAAGCTAATTATGCTAGTGAAGATGAACGTAAAACTTGCACATTGTCACACAGATCGGGCAGTAAACATTTCCCTTCGAATTTTAAATTTGGTGTTTCAACAGCGGCTTATCAAATTGAGGGTGGTTGGAATGAAGATGGTCGTGGTCCATCTATATGGGATACATTTACCCATGAGCATCCAGAAATGATTGATGATCAATCAACAGGGGATGTAGCAGCAGATTCGTATCATAAATTTGATCAAGATTTAGAAGCCCTTAAGGAGTTGAAAGTATGATTATAAAATTAATTTGAATGTTTCCTTCTTGAGATATTATTCATTTATTTCAAGGTTAATTTTTATCGCTTTTCTATATCATGGTCACGTATATTACCAAATGGTGATCTTTCATCCAGAAACCAAAAAGGTATTGATTATTACAATATGATCATTGATAAGCTAATAGCAAATGGTATTGAACCTATGGTCACTATGTTTCATTATGATTTACCTCAAACTCTTAATCTTTATGGTGGCTTTACCAATAATATTTTTATTAAATATTTTTATAACTATGCTAAGTTATTGTTTGAAACCTATGGTGACCGAGTCAAATTATGGATTACATTTAATGAACCTTATGACTATTGTATTCCTGGCTATGGTGTTGGTAACTATCCACCCATGGGTCAAGATCATGGTGTGGCCGATTATGTTTGCATGGATACTACTCTTAAAGCCCATGCAAAGGTGTATCGCCTATATAAAAAGGAATTTTACAAGGAGCAACAGGGAAAGGTCGGCATTACATTGAGCACTCGCTTTTATTTTTCGAAAAGTAACAACTCCTCAATAATAGATCGTGCCATGCAATATTCTGTAAGATAAATCATGCATTTTTTAAAGATATTTCTTAAAATGTTGATATTTAAAGTTAGGATGGTTGGGCTATCCTTTGTTTGGGGAAACTGGTAATTACCCCTCAGTAATGTTAGACGACATTGCCAAAAACAGCCGTCAAGAAGGAAGGGCATGGTCTCGCCTGAAAAGTATATCGGAACATGAAAGAGAAGTCATTAAATATTCATCAGACTTTCTAGGTCTAAATTATTATTCATCGCGTTATGTAGAGGAAGCCAAACCCCCACAAGGTAAAAAACCTTCAATTGAATATGATTCCCGTTTAAAATATGAATTGGACGACAAATGGAAGAGAGGCAAATCGACCTGGTTATACTGTGTTCCAGAGGGTCTCGAGGGCTTATTACAGTAAGTGTAAATAATTTGCATACATTTTCTACCAAAGTGAATAATAATTCGTTTTTTTAATCAGTTGGATTAAAAACAATTATAATAATATTGAAGTTATTATAACGGAAAATGGTTGGTCCGATGATGGACAATTAAATGATTATGAACGTATTGACTACCTCAAGGTAAATTACATTCCTATCCAATGTTATAGATATTTCACCGTATAAATGTGTGTTTATAGGCTCATTTACAGGCAGTTTTAAATGCTATTAATATGGGTTGCAACGTAACACGCTATACGCATTGGAGTTTAATCGATAATTTTGAATGGCAGAAAGGATATACGTAAGTTGTTGTTGATTTTCACCTCTTAGGCTATGAAGTTTGCGTGTTTGTAAGTGTTGTTTTAACACATTTTAATTTGTTTGTTTTTTTTATATTTTCTTTTGTGTTAAAACTTTAGCGAAAAGTTTGGATTGTATTATGTAAATATGTCTAGTGTTGGCAAAGAACGTATTGCCAAATATTCTGCACGTTATTATAAGAGTGTTATTGAAAGTAAAACATTACCGGATTTTGTTGCGGCAAATTATAATTAATTTAATTAAAGACAAATTTTAATAAAGATAAATACATATTATAAATGTGTGAACATAAAATGCTTGTACTTTTATTTAAAACTCAGATTAAGTGCAATACAATATAAAAATACTATTTTACAAAACCGAACATCTTTTTGGTACTAGTAAATGAGAACGAATCTTGATATTAAAAATTTAAAACTGGGATTTTTTTTGGTTTTAAAAAATAAAAAATATATAAAGTTTTTTTATCCAAGCGGATAAATGTTACATATAGTGTAAGTCCCTCAAGCTAACTATGCACTACAAAAAGGTAATAATACCTAAAAAAGTTAACTTTTCTATTAATATAACTTATTTAAATCCAAATAAAATGAAAATTTTGAGTTCCAGTACATCTGGAGTGCAAGTTGTTTGTTCAAAAATAATGCTTCATAGCCACATTACACTAAAAAAAATATTACTAAGCACAATTAGATCGTGGCATATTATGAAGCTGTATCATGATGTCTAGTATTTTAGTTTCCAAATTTATCAATAGCTATATATGGGGAAGATATTTCCCAACGTTTTGAAACAAATTGGGCTTGATATTTAAGATATATTCTTTTTAATGATGCAATTACTCATAATAAAAGCCTAGGACCTTTAATATAGGGGTTTTAACATAATAAGTAAATAAATACTATTTTTTACTAAAATGACAAAAAAATAAATAATATTTTTCCTTTATAGATGAAAATTGGCGTATTCTTCCGACATAAATTCTCTAATCCATTAAATAGTCAATTGAACTAAATATCCTCCAAGCTTTAACTTCAAATTGGGAAAATAAATCAGTAAACATTTAACTGTGATACTTTAACATATCATTAACAAAAAATTTCAAAATATATATGTATGTATATACATACATATACATACATATGTATATATACATATGTACTATATACGAACGTATACATGCCGGCTTTTGTTTGTGAACCAGCTTAGAAAATAAATAGCTTGTGTGTTGCGTTTTTTCACATATGGCATCATTCATTAGTGAATTACAATTACTTGCAACAGCGTCCTCTTCTGGTAAATTTCAGCACATTAAAACGCAAATATTTTAAACAATTATTTTAAAGCAAACTTTATAATATAATAAACAAGGACGCGTTTGAAATCTGGCCAATAAAATATGAAAATATTTCAATAGCATATCTACTGTAAAGTGTTAAGTAAATTTAAATTAAGAAAAAGTGATGTGATTTTTTAAACAATGGATCAAAGAACCAATTATTTATCACTGATCCTATTAGATGCCCTGGAAGATGAAAATGAGAGGTAGAAAAAATAAAGTTATATGCATTTGCACTGATAATTCTAGTTATTATAAAAAATTCTTTTAAAGTGATATTAATTTTATATTGGAACGCAACAGTAAAGCCATTGATCCGTCATATGTACCTCAAGATAGGGGCATTGCACCACTCCATTATGTCTGTGGCATGCAAAATGAACAATTGGCTATAGAAATTACTAAACGTTTTTTGGATATGGGAGGTAAAAATAATGATCAGAAAAATGTTGTATATATTATAAGATTAAATATTTTCTAATGATGTAGCTGATCCAAATTGTCGCAGTGACGACAACATGACTCCATTGCATGTGGCTTCTATGTATGGAAGACAGGAAATTGTACGGTTGTTGTTAGTAAGTAAAAAATTCTCCACTCTAAAAAATGTTAAAACCATCATACATTCGGGCGAAATTAATACATGTGAAGTTTAAAATTTAACAAAATTATTTATTATATTGTTAAACTATTTAGCAACATGGTGCTGAGTTAGAAGTGTATGATAATGACCGAAAAACTCCCGTCTTATATGCCATTGATGAGTGCAACTTTGAAGTGGTACAAATAATGAAAGATCACATTTTTCTAAAAAAATACGAAAAGAAAAAGGCAAACAATTCATCGATACTTACTGAATCAAGATTTGAAAATTCTCTACAACAAAGAGTATTAAATAATAAAACAAGTACTTCCTCATCCACACCAGAACGTAAATTCAAAAAAAGCGATGATGCAAAAGCAGCCAAAAATAAAAATCTTTTAAAAGTAACACGTAGTTCTCTAGATGAATCGTTTGGTCACGGTAGCGATAATAATAAATTTACACCAAACCGTATTCATTACAATTATGATGTGACCTCTCCTTATTATATTAATATAACCCATAGAAGACATAAACCTCAACCCAAATTTCCCAATTACCCGCCAGATGAAGTCCAAGAAAAAAGTGATTATCAAGAGAATATTGGTTCTAATGAGAATATTCTTTCCATATCGATGCAGCAATTAAATTTATCTTCACCTGAGCCCTTACAAGATGCTATAAATATTTTTTCCTTAACACAAGAAAATCTTAAAGAACTTACTGAACGTACCGCTTCCTGCGAAAGATCTCGTGTCTCTTTAATTGAAACTTGGCGAGAAAAAGTACAAAAATCTCGTGCTCGCCAATCTATACTTAAACAATTTGATGATATTGTTGATATGATAGATCAAGTTGTAGAAAATGATCATTTAAATTTTACAAACACTGAGCTTAAAGAAAAATCGGCTATTAAAGAAACAAAACAACAGACAGATATTGAAGTTGATAGTGGAGCTTGTGCTTCTTCATCATCCTCTCTTATTGATACCACAGAATATCATAATTTACCAATATATCAGAAAAATTCTATAGAAACCAGAGCAGACAACGAAAGACTATCTCCACTAAAACCTCAAATGAGTTTAATTAAATTAATGCAAACGGTTGCCGAAGCTAAAATACAAGATTTTGAATCCGATGTAAAGACACCACAGACACCTTCTCCCCAACAAAGTGGCGATATGGAAAGTAGTTATCAGACTGTTCCAGAAATTGTAATTGCTTCACCAACTGAAAAACAAAAGCCAAAAACAGAACACAACGTTACGTCCAATTTTATACGATCACCAAAAAACAATGAGTATTTTTTGCAAATGACAGAAGCTTATGTTCATACAGATGATGAAAATGGTTTGGTGTTTTATGAAACAAAACTTTTAAGTAATGTGGGTAATAAACAGGCACAACAGAGAAATCATATGTAAGTTTAATTTTTAGAGTCCAACCGAATATTCGGTTTCGTATTAGGCCTAAAAATCGGATTCGTACAATATTCCGTGTTTGGTAAAACTTTGACCGAACACCAAAACTTTTTTGGTAAAAACTTTGTATCACGATGTAAAAATTTCTGAATAAAGTATGTAAACGGAAAAAATACATTTTCAAATGCAAATATTTAAGGGCCTTATATTGTAAAACACTTCCTCTCACTTTAAAAATAATGTTTTGTTTTTCAAGAATTTTTATGAAAATATTTCCTTACAGGAAATAAGGGGTAAGTACCTATATAGGGTATATCAAAAATGTTGTATTTTTATGAAACTAGAGACTCCAAAGAATACAGATATGCAAATAGTATTTTTGTTTAAAATTATCAGTCGCTAAATATAAAAATTTTAAAAATTCAAAAAAAATTTTGGACACGTTTTTCACACCATTACTTAAAACTTCTGTTAAAGTTCACAAATTTCTTACATAAAATTTTTTTAATTGGTTTTGATCCTTATTATTTCACACCCATATTCAGAGTTTTTACGGGTTTTATCGTAACCTTTCTCCCGATTCACTTTTCGATGCCAAGTGTAGTCGGAGTGTTAAAATCTTCGGACTTCGATAAAGAAAAGTATCCGATTTATATCACATTGCTTACAGCTACTGAAATATTTACGTTTTAATGTGTAAAAATTTTTGTTTACACAATTTTTTAAGAAATTTGTCCAAAATTTTTTTCTTGTGTTTTATAATTTTTAAGATATTTCGTTATCTATCAGTATCCATATTTCAAAACTCAAAATGTAATAAATGAAAATATCAGAAACCTTTTAGCTTTTCGGTTTAGGTTGGACTCTATTAATTTTAAATAATATTCATTAAAACAATTTCAAAAATATAATATATATTTCTTTTACTTTCATTTTTCAGTACACCAAAAACTCCTGGTCGAGATTTGGACACAACAATGACTAGTCAATCCACAAATATTACTTTACCTTTAGATTACGAAACTGATACATTACGAGCGGAACTAACAGCATTTGGTGAGCCACCTGGTCCCATTACAAAAAGTACCAAAAAATTGTATATTAAAAGACTTATTAAATATAAAAGAAAAACTACGAATATGCGGGAATTTCCGGAAAATCAGAAAACTAATGAAACTAGTAAGTATTTACTTTATTCATTATTTATATTCCCAATAAATCATAGAACGATATGATAGCGAAAACGATATCATCTTACATGCCGATTATAATATCATATTGTATTGCTGAAAACAATATTATTGTGATATCTAAATTTCCGTAAAATCTATCGTTTTAGATTCGAAAACGATTATCACTAGTGATAATTTTTATTACCTACATAATATCGTTATGATATCGTTTGGTTTATTGGGTTATTTTAAATTATATGAACAAAGTTGATTTGGATTAAATAAATATAATTTTTTTTTTTTTTTTAATAATTTTTCAACTAAACCTACATAGAGTTATAGCAGATATTTCTTAGTGCTGTTAACTTTATTACCTAAAACATAAAAATGATTAACCAAATTTAGCCATAAAAAAATAAGTCTATTGTTTTTAACTATTCTTTGTTTTCAAAATGTCTACTTTACTTTGTTAATAAAATTTCAAATGAATAAACTTATTTTTGGGGAAAAGTTAAAATTTAATGTGGGTGAGGTTTTTATTCTAATAATCACCTTACGGAGGCGCATCCAAAATTTGGAAATACAAAGATTTTATGAGTCAAACAAAATTTACTTGTGTTAGAAAATGATTTCAATAATAAACTCGAAGAAATTGTATATTCGTTCAATATAATGGAGAAATTAATATAGATTCGACTCCATGTTAAGCAAAATTAAAAATAAGGCATTCATAAATTGTTTTATTCTTTCAAAACATTTACTTCACACAATAACTAATAATAGTATATTTTTCGAAATGTTATTTCAATTTTTTTATAAAATAATTTATCCAAATTCTATTTTCTTAAGATATATTTCCAAATTAAAAAGTAAAAAGAAGCATAACAAAAGTAATTAATTTTTAAATGCATTTATAAATATATATACTTTTGACTAATTAAAAAGATTTGTCAAAAAAAATTTACAGAATTTTCCGTGGAGCTACATAGAACTTTAAAGTCTGAAGAAGATTTTCAACGTATAAAAGACTATCTAAAATACGAAGCACTATCCGTGGAATACTTTGAGGGCAATATTAATAAAAAACAAATGCGTGAAGGACATTTGAAACAAAGTTTTATTTACATGTTAATCGATCCACGAATTTCTTGTAATTTACCTGGTGAAAGTGTGGTATGCTATAAAATTTTTCATTAACGATTTGTTTAAATTATATAAAATTCTATTAATTTTTTTAGTTTTTGAAGGAATTTGATGTCTGGAAAAGATTTTTACAATCCATCTTTTACGTGGGCAAGGGTAAAACAGCACGCCCCTATTCACATTTATATGATGCCCTAAAAACCCATTCACGCTTACATAATAAAGAGCTGCAAGAAAAGACCAATTCACAGGGTAAAAAGATATCATGTAAGTAAATCATTTAAATTTGTCATATAATACGAATTATACATATATGTATGTCTACAATAATTCTCAGTTAAAAAACTACCTTTAAATGTTGATATATTTAAATCACCTCCACAAAAATCTTCGGATAGTAAAAAACTTGATCGTATTTTAAATATTTGGGCTAATGGAAATGGTGTTGTCTGTCTTCATGTCTTTCATAATATACTACCCATAGATGCCTATACGCGTGAAGCTGCCATTATAGATGCTTTAGGTTTACAACATTTAACAAATTGTAAACGTGGTGACTACTATGGTCCGGCCAAAACTTGGACAATGAAAGAGAAAAAATATTTAGGTATAGCTTTACTTTTCAAAGCTATGCGCATGTATTTAGCTGAGGGTGAATCACAACTATCACCAAGTGATCTTATTTGAGTTCGTTGCTGTTTAACTATAGAAAAAGAAACATTTTGAACAGCTGTGTGATCTCAACTGAAATTTAAAATTTACAGCCGTATATACATTAAGTGCAAATTAGAAAATAAATTGTTTAATATTTGTTTTGCTTTAAATTATTTAGTTATATATAAAAAAAAATAAAACACAAATAATAACGAAAACTAATAATACAAGATCGTCTCCTTGTGTAAACCATTTTGCCATATTTCCCAACAATATGGAGTAGCTCTTATTTTAACGATATGCCAAGCCTATTTTGTTTGAAAATCGAAAATCGATTTTCTAGAGAAAAAATCTGGTGTTTGCAATCGTTTTTATGTGAACGATTTTAAACTAAAATCGATTATTTAGCTTTACAAAACGATTTTGTTTTAAAAAGGTAAAAATAATGCAAAATTATAAAATTCTTATGAATTATAAATTTAATTTAATAAGTTCTATGCAGATCTACAAAGGACTAAAAAAAATAAATTTTAAAATTCGATAATTACTCTACGACGTTTAGATTGCACGCTAAAAAATCATTTGGCTTTATCTAGAATACTAACGTTATTTTGACATAAAATATACATAAAATTTACGTACTTCATAATTCAATTTTGGGTACCGTTAATCCATTTTGGAAATCGAAATGAAAAAAGTTGACGGTAAAATCGAAAATCGACTTTTGGCATTGTTAACCATTGCTCACTTGCAATAAAAAAAAAACATATGTATCTAAGTGAACCCCCGGAGCCTACATCACAATAACGTTAAGATGTGTATCCTTAACTGTTGTGATTATAATACAATTAACAAAATCTATTGGCGTCGCACAAGCGGTCATCTAACTACCCAGCATTAAGAATCAAAAGTGAAATGAAATAATAGAAGAGTCTGATTTATTTTATAAATAAAATAGCTAAAGAAGTGTAAACCTAAAGAAAACTTTAAACATTATTAAGAAAAATGTTAAAATTTAAAAAAAAAACATTTTAGTACTAAAAAAGTATTGAAAATGCTACTGTGAAAAAAACTATGGTTAATATATTTTTTTAATTTAATACACCACATAACTTAATGTCACAAAAATAAAATTCATAAAAAATTATTTTTATTTACTTTTACTTGTTATATTTTTGCTTTAACTTAAAGAATAAAAATACTGTATAGTTGGATGCACTTCGGTCGATCTGAATAACTTTTTGATTTGCGGGATTTAAAACACCGAAGTTTTTTTGCATAAAAATGGAAAAGTACAGGAAAACTTTACTGAGCAATTCACAAAAACTGTTTTAAATTTCACAGTAGAGAAGGCTCTATCATCCGGCCGAATGCCTGCTAGTGAGACAAACTTTTCTTAGAAATGTTTTTCTCCCTTGTGGATTTAAATGACAACCAATGCTTCGCTAAATACATCTTCTTTACTTTGGGATGTATTTTATTTGGGAATTAATTCGTTGAATTTGACATTTCGCTTTTTATCGTGATAATGATAGGTGATTTACCATTTTTAACTAATACATGAAAATCGCACATCCAATCCAATCGCGTCAAAAATTGGGTCATCTTTAAAAGTTTATTGTTTTTTATTTTTAATTTTTGTTTATTTATTTTACTAAATGTCAACAGTTCGTGGTGAACTCTCTAAAGTATGTTGAGTTCACAAAGTACCCGTATATGTGAAGAGAGTAATTTGGTTTATTCACAGTAGCGTCTCTATGTACTCTATGGATACATGTATGTTCTTTTCAAAATTTGAATTGAAAAATCTCATTATTAATTGTCCTTTTCTGAAATTGAAATAAAAAACCTCATTCTAAATTGCTCTTTTCAAAATATCATATCGAAAGTTCTCACTTTAACTTAAAAATGGTTTAGAATTCTAACATAAAAACATTATATATTTCTCTGTTTTTCTTGGCCCAACGGCATGGGAGTCTATAAAGTACAAACACAATTTAAACTCTTTTTAAAAAGCTTTACGGTATTATCTACAATAAAAGTATTTTATAAAAAGAAGAATGTTGATAACGATATTTATTATGTTTTTATAAAATAGTATATCAGATTGATTGCCTGATAAACCACAAAATCCCAAGAAATAAATCTTGAAAAATGTTTTTTTTTATAAATAAATATTAAGATATAGTGTTTTATATACTGCACGCCTTTATTGTGTTTTATATACGGTACGCCCTCCAAATAAATATCTTTTGAAATTATTATATTATTATATAATGTTCCTGATTGGAAACAAATATAGAAATAAATGCAAAAAATAAAAAAAAAATAAAACATTTAAAAAACGGATTAAATTCAAAGCCAAATTCAATATTTCCCGGTGCATGTGATACTGTTTTGTTTCTTTGCAATCATTTTTATAAATTCTTTGAAAATCAAATCTATTCGATCTGTTTAGAACTATTGTCAATTAAATTTAACAATTTTGTAAATAAAAACAAATATTTTTATTTTATTATGAATTCGTTAACTCAACTAAATTTTAGACGAATATTTTGTCTATTAGTGAGAGAAAATTTTTCAAAAGAATGTGAAAAGGCTATAAATAGACAAATTAATTTGGAACTAAAAGCTTGTCATAACTATTTGGCCATGGTAGTTAAGAAATTTAACAATCGATTTTTTTTATAACAGAAAACATCACTTTCTATATGTTTATGGAAATGAAATTTATACCTTATAGGCATTCCATTTCGATCGTAGTGATGTAGCGGCACCCGGAGTTTTTAAATTTCTAAATGATGCCAGTCATGAAGAACGCAAACATGCTGAAATGTTTATGGAATATATGAATAAAAGAGGTGGCACAATAAAAGTAGAGGCAATAGAAGCACCATTGCATGAAATTATTACAGCTAAAGATGCCATGATGGTGGCATTAAATCTGGAAAAGGAAGTTAATTTGGTGAGTTGGAGACAATTTTTAAAACTAAATAAATATTCGTGTAAATATGTGATAAATGTATCTGAATTAATGTAGGCACTTTTGGATGCCCATGCTATTGCCTCAAAAAATAATGACCCGAATATGTGCGATTTTATTGAGGCCAATTTTCTGCAGGAACAAATTGATGCCATCAAACAGTTGGCAGATTTTATAAGGCAAATAGAACGTTCTGAATGTGATTTAGGAAATTATCTTTTCGATAAATATTTGACTACGAATAGTAAAAATATGCATAAAAAATGAATTTTAAAATTATGTTAATATTTTGTTTTTGAAAATCGTACGTGTTTATTTGTTACATAAATTGTATTTTTACATATCATGTAATAAAAAACTTAAATCTGAATTGGGCTCCAATTCTATTGGCTGCAAATTACTGAAAAAAAAATAAAAATGTTTAAATTGTTGTATTTCTTAAGACATAAAAATAGTCATATTAACAATAAAGAAAAACTAGTAACCATGTTTTGGTTAGCAATATTTCTTATCGTTATAAAAACTCCAAAAAGTTTCTTTAAAATCATATTTTAAGGCATCTTTATACCAGAACTGCACTTTTAATATATTTTTTTTTTTGTGATATGTTTGTATGTATGTTTGTAACATTTTCAATCAAAAAGTATGTTTTTTTTATTTTTTTGTTGTGAACTTTTGAATTTCAGTTGACGAAAACAAAAACATTATTTGTAAAATTAAAAACTGAGGTGAAAAAAATCATATAAAGAAATAAAGAATCGATATACAATACTTATATACATACATACTCGAATGAAATATTTTCTAATGCAATAATTTTGAAGAAACTTTTGTTACATATAGTTTAAGTAAATTTAAAATACTCACGGTCTAAATAATTTTGCATATCTTTTCCCAATCAATGTGGCTTTATCACCTTCTACAAGAACTACAGTTCCCTCACGTAAGGCCAATACGGCCCTTTTATGGTAAAGTAAAAATTCTCCTATACGTTCTTCTCTAGTCTCACCCTTATGTTTGGAATTTGGATCTGTTTCCAAATAATGGGTATTAACATCAAATGGTACTAAATTTAAAGCCTCAAAGGTAGGTGGATGTACTATGGGCATATCATTAGTTGTATGAATAGAACGTGTAGCAACATTGGTTCCAGCGCTACTGCCCATATATGGAATGCCTTTTTTAAGGACCTGTTCTCTAATCGCTTCTACAAGATTCAATTCGTACAAAGTTTTTAGTAAAACAAAAGTATTGCCACCTCCCACAAATATTGCTTGAGCAGTGGATATTGCTTCTACAGGATCGGATTTTGTATGGATACCTTCTAATGTATAACCCCAAGGTGTTAAGGCATTACTAATTACTTTTGTATATTCATTATGGTTTGGCATGGCATAAGGTACAAAAAGAATTTTTGTAACATTATTTCTGCAAAAGAAAACTAATATTATTTAAATATATGTTTATAAATTTTGTTATTCTATTAAACTTACTTATTAAAAAAATTTATTATTTCATCCTTTGCATAATCAAAATAACCATAACCAAATAATCGCGATGATGATAATAACAAAATTGAACGTTCGGCAGTCATTTTCAATTATAAACTAAATTGTAATTGATCTTGTTGCCAATAAAAAAAGTTATCAAACAATAAATACTATACTTTATCACTGGATTATTTTTTCTTTGTACTTGAAGATAAAAGCCCAATTTAGATTAGCGCGTAGTCAGTAGCAGTTGCTGCTGCCACAATCAGCTAATTTGAATAGGCCGAACAATTTCCCAAAAAATCTACTTCATCCAAAAATTTACGAACAAATTTTGGATTCAATATTCCATAGAAATAAGGCTATGTCAACATATACTCAATATAGCATATGAAAGTATATCAGATGTAGGCTACAAAATGATTTATCTGTGAATATTCCACGGAAAAGAAGTTAAGCCTACGTTTAAATCTAATCGGTCGAGCAGATTGACAAAAAATCGATTACAATAATGTTTATGGAATATATGGGTCAATAAAAGTAGGTGGCAATGATAAATTTATATAAATAAACAGTTGACAGATTTTAAATAATTTATTAATATTCGATTACGAATATTGTCAATATAAATATATTATTAAAAAAAATCGTACATGTTTATTTATTACATATATTATATTTTACATATCATGCATTAAAAAACTTAAATCTGAATTGGGCTCGTATTCTATTGGCTGCAAATTACTGAAAATAAAAATGAAAATATTTGTAAAATTCTATATGTGAATTTGTTAGTTAAGTTATAGAGTTGTAATTGTAAGTTAGTTCATTTCTTTTTATTATGAAAACTCATGAAAGTTTCTTTAAAACCATGAAAAAAGTATTAGACTAAGAAAATGTCAGCTTTTGGGTTCTTACTTTTGGTTCTCGAAGTCACATCTTTATGTTTTATACTTATACGATTTATGATAAATTCGAAAACTAATAATAGCTGTTAAATAAAAACACAAATGCAGAATAATCGATTTCTTTAATAAATTAAAAACTAGAATTAGCAAGATTGGGTTTTGTATTACATAAAATAACGCGGAGCTTATCCACTTCTACTGAATGTATTGTACATGTACATGTTTAATTAAAAACACATTTAATTAATGTAGTGGAGTCAATAAATTGATATTTGACACTACACACATCTAAAAAATATACATCAGATCCAAATTTCAAACTTTGTTTTTATAGCCGTTATTCAAGTGCTGACAATGGATGAACCATTTACATTTTCATTGTTTTGTGACCTCTAAAAATATAACCACCTCCACGCTCACGAAAGAGTCATTAAAGTATTAATCGCCAGCTCCAGGCTCACCAGAGGGTCAATAAAGCGTGCTATAGCCACCTCCACGCTTTCCAAAGGGTCAATAAATTGAGATGTGATGTATACACCTCAATGCTTTCTAAAAAATACAATTAAATTTGCGATAGCCACCTCAACGCTCACTGAAGAGTCATTTGCTTAACTATCGCTCACTATATGTCCGAAATTGGGTTAAAGAAAAAAGTACACATTTGAATGTTAGTCACAAATGAATTTTACTATCTAAAAACGGATAAATTGACATCGAAAAAACTGCTGGGTACTTAAAAATAATGTTTTCTCGTAAGCTTGTTTATTTTAAAGGTTATTCTTCATATAAAACATAATTTCATTTCGAATTTCTTAAATTATAAAATCTTATGAGATTTAATAGAATACGTTTCCCCTTGTTTAATAATTAACATAATAATAACAAAATGTTTACACTCTTCTACCAGCAAATTTGACACTGTATTACATGTTATGATATACAAATCTGTGTGCAGATCCTATGTTAAAGCTGTGTAATTAATGTAATGTCATTAGGGTGTTAACGATAAGTTTGTTATCTGGTTATTATTGCATTTAAAACTGGTGTAAGTTTAATATGTTTACCTTAAACATATTAAGGCTTTTCAAAATTTTTCAACATTGACTTTTAAAAAGTTTATATACTCGAGGTAATCAAATTTGACACCCTGTAGATTATCTTGTGTTATCACAAGGTGAATTCAAGATGACTTTTTGAAAGATTAAGTCATCCTTTACAACTCTTCCATACATTTCAATTTAATCCGAGCATTAATTTTAGAGATACAGAATTATTACCAATAAATTTGCGTTTGAATCCACTATGCAGCGATGTAAATTTTTGAGATATTTTGTTAAACATTATCGCAGAATCAAATACTTTTTAGCTTTTCCAATACCATTTACTGTGACTTTAAAATTTACATTTAAAAATTTATAAAATTTTGTTTACATGCTTCAACTCTAAAAATTAACCGCATTGATAATATTATAATACACATTTTCAAACTCCCTTATTTTAAAGAGACTTTTTTTTTCACCAAAACTAATAAATTAAATCTTAAAATACTCACGGTCTAAATAATTTCGCATTTTTGTCTCCAACCAAAGTAGCTTTATCCCCTTCTACCAGAACTGCCGTTCCCTCCCGAAGACCCAATACGGGCCTTTTATGGTAAAGTAAAAATTCCTCTAAACGTTGATCTCGAGTCTCACCCTTATGTTCAGTATTGGGATCTGTTTCCAAATAATGTGGGTTTATATTAAATGGCACTAAATGTAAGGCCTCAAAAGTAGGTGGATGCGCCATGGGCATGTCATTAGTAGTATGAATAGAACGTGTAGCAACATTAGTACCAGCACTGCTGCCCATATATGGAATGCCTTTTTTAAAGACTTGTTCTCTTATTGCTTCGACCAGATTTAATTCGTATAAAGTTTTTAATAAAACAAAAGTATTGCCACCACCTACAAATATTGCTTGAGCAGATGATATTGCATCAACAGGATCAACCTTAGTATGGATACCCTCCACTGCATAGCCCCAAGGTGTTAAGGCATTACTAACAATATTCGTGTAGTCATCATGATTGGGTAAGGCATAAGGTACAAATAGAATTGTTTTAACATTTTTTCTGGAAATAGAAAATTTATATTATTTTTTTTTTTATATTTATACATTAACTTTTATATTAAATTAAACTTACTTATTAAAAAATTTACTTATTTCTTCTTTGGCATGTTCCAAATATCCATAGCCAAATACTCGCGAAGATGATAATAACAGTAGTGAACGTTCGGTTGTCATTTTAAGAAGACTATTCATTGATAAAATAAATTGCAATTGCACTTGTTAACAACAAGAAACAAAGAAATGTTATCAAGTAATAAATGTAATGCTTTTTTATCGCTGTATGAATTTAGCTTTAAAGATAAATAAAAAAGTAAACAAAAACAAAAACAACAACAACAGCATTAATATAAAATGATGCAAACAGCTGTTTATAAATCAGCTTTCAGGGACAGAGAATAAGATGTTATTTAAAATAGAAACGTTTGTTGCGTAAACCGTAGAGTAAGTTTCGTTAGTTTTTTTATTAAGCAGTTTATTAAACATTTTACATAAAAACAAATTATTCGAATATTTAACTAATTTCTCTTAAGCTAATACAATGTTGAAGCATTGGACATATTATAATAAAATTTAAGGCATAAATAGACCTCCCTAACTCAGATCTGATTTATTTGATTTTTTTCGCCATTGATAAAGAGTGCGAACGAAAAATCTTAACATATATAAAATTCAAAATCTTGGAAATGTTTGATGTTAGAGTTTTAATTATTTTTATGTTTAATTGATAATATACTACAGATCATATAAAAATATAATTTTTATTCTTTTAACCACTATTTATTCTCTTTTTTAATTTGAAGAAAAAGTCGACTTGGTTGGAATTATACTATTTAGTTACTTTTACAGTTGTCAAATACTCGCAAATTCTATATGTAGTATAAAAAAATATTTAATTCCCAAATTTATTTTTATTTTTTATTAGTTCATTAATTTTATAAATTGAATGTAAATTTTTACATGTTATTTAAATTTTATTTTATTCCGACTATTTAGACATTTTCCGAGTTTTTGATATTATTCCGACTTTCCGATTTTTTCTTTTTTCTACTTTCCGATTTTTTTCAGCCCATTCTTCGTTGGTTCTCTTCAATTCTTTTTTTTACAAAATTCCAATATGTCTTCACTGGTCTTAGCTCCGGATAATTTAGAGAATTGACCTCTCTTTGTAACATGTAACATTACGCTAAATCGGACCAAAAATATATAGATCCATTGTGCTCTCTTATGAAAGATAAAATATTTTTTTGCAATCATTCTTTGTTTTATTTTTCAGTACTTATAGAGTGGACTGTAACAAATAACTTCCCATGAAGCTGCAAATATCTGTTAGTACATACGTTTCGCCGTGCATTTTAAATTTGATTTTAATTTCAGCAAAAAATAATGGTAGTCATTTTTTACAAACGACATCTAAATCACATCCAAATATGCTAATGCTTTTGCATTTTAGTTTGTACAATAAGTCAAAGTAAAAAGTCCTTTTTCGAACCAAAAATCAGATTCCATATTTCTGTGGAATGCGGTATTTTCGATTTGTATTTAATTCAATTAGTAATTATTTAAATAAATAGTTATGGACCTTTACACAAAATTGGAATTAGGAAGCTATGCAAGTGTATTTTTAATTTCTACATTAATATCATTTCTTAAATTAGATATTTCACACTTTTAAAGAACTCTTTTTTATTACATCCTAGATATAAAACATTCTGAGTTATTAAAACAGTTTAAAAAAGGATCCAATTGTTGCATTTTTAATAGCATCTTATCAAAAGTTGTCAAAAATTCACAACATCCCACCAATGACACGCTAATGTTAAATTCATAAGTTTTTCACCTGAATTTGAAGTGAAGCTGGTTACAAGTTGTGGTGATTTTATATCATCTTTTTCCTCACTTTTTTTGCTGGCTTCTAAATTTTTTTGCGGCATTCCAGTCTTGTACATTTTGGACTTTATATGTTTTCAACTACGCATTAGCATTAACTTTTCGTTACGCACTAAATTTTCTTGGCCTTCAAAATAACATTTGTACGATTTTTTCTTCCCGAAGTATGTTTCCTATGAATGGTAGAATTCTCCTGATACTATATTTCCCAATAAGCATTTTTACTGAAATTCTAGTTGATATGATACCAAATGTATTTCAAATTTTTTTGATAATTTATAGTACGGGCATCTTTTTCGTCACTCATTTTGATCAAACTTACAACAAATCAACATGGCTGTCATTAAAATAAAAATATTTCCACAAACAAAAAAAAAATAATAATAATAATTTTTTACACTAAAAATTACAAAAGTAGTGTTTATAAAACTTTTATATTTTTTTACTTTATTTTTATAAATACGCCAAACAGAAAAATAGTAAAAGAAATATTCACAATTTTAAGAGAGTTAGGGAGGTAAATGAGTACCAAAATTAATATATATTTATAAAATATAATTAATATAGATTTATAATAAAGAAATGAAATAAATGAAAAACTATTTTTTTTTTTTTAATAAAAAATTGAAAGCAAATAAACAGCATTGCCGGAACCAAACCGAACTGTTTAATAGTTCGGTTTAGTAATATTAAACTGTTTTTGATACATTATGAAGAATATTTTTTATAAGTAGTTAATAAGGGAAAACCTTTCAATATCGGGAGTGGGTCTTATAAAGCGACGTTTATTCTTAATTTATACTTAAAATAAACTTTTTATGAAGTTATTTTTGAGAGATTCCCACACTTTAGAGGCCTTGGCAATTAACGACACATTGCTTAAAACATTTAAGCATCTAATATGAAATTGAAATTATATACGTTAAAAACTAAATATTTTTATATCATTCCAATTAGATATAAGACCACTGCACCTAGAACTTTAAATATCTTCAAAAAATTTGCTAAAAATCCAACATTTTTTTAATTTTTAAAATAATAATTTAAATTTTTATTTTAAATTTTTTTTGTTTAAGATTCTTTAATATTACTAGAACATTGTAGTAGAAATATATGCTATGTACTGTATTTGATTTCCCAATATTCACCACTTTAGTCACTAAATGTCGAAAAAAGTTATATCAAATTGATTTAAATGAAAAATACTTAAAAGAAAATAATTTGTGTATTAATTTACAGTACCTTTGTGATCAGTAATATACTTCAATTGTAACCAATGTATAATTAGTTTAAACTCTTTTTTTTTTTTTGTAACAATTTTGTGAGATTATAGCAATGTACCATATCTGGTACGCTATTCATTTAAGCGTTAAAATCAAACTAAAACTATTATTTGAATTTTTTAATTATAACGAAAAAAAAACAAAAACAAATCGTGAATTAATTTAGATTTTTTAATAAAATCGTTTATTTTTTCTTAATTTTATAATTACATTAACTATATTTTGAAATAAATTACACAAAACTTAAAACATAATGCTGAAACATATATACAACAATAATAAATTGATTTAAATTTAAAATTTCCTGATTTGTGTAAAACTTAATTTAAATGTATGTAGTATATTCCAAAAAAATACCTATAAACGTATCAATATTTATAATATTTCAACGTTTGTATAAAGTAAACAACTATATCCGCAAGTAAAATGGCATAATAATTATAATATTTCACTATAAATTTTATAGGATACATTACATATATTTCGTTTAATATTTTATATAGATGTTAGTAAACTTGTCTATATAAAAGTTTGTTAATTATTAATAGTAAACCTTTGGCAATTTTACATAATAATTTAAAGTAATATTTTATACGTATTTATGAATGTGTATGTAGGATTAAACTAAAAAATTAATGAGAGTTATTTAATTAAAAAATAACTAGATGAAAGAGAGGTAGTAGTAACATCTAAGGCAGTCATAAGTTTAAAATAGTTTTTTATTTACTTTTAATATGTAAAAAATAAAATTTCTCATGGAATTCTTTTTATGAAACACAGACCAAGTTCTTATGCAACACAATGTAAAATTTAATTTAATGACAAAAGACTTAGATAAGTAACTAACTATAGGAATAATTTTATATTTATGTATGATTTTTTACAAATAAGCAAGAATTTGGCAAACAAAAAATGCGTAAATTATATTAAATATCATTTTTATATAAAATTTTCTTTTATAAATTGAGCATTAGAATAACTTCGATTGCTATTTTAAAAACATTGTTTTGTTTATAGTTCAGTTGTTTTTAAATATAAAGTTGGAAGTTTTGTGTTTTCAGTTAAAAGAAAAGTAACACCAACATGGAAATCATTTCAAAAATGTATATAAATTTTAATATTAAAAACTAACATCTAATATTGTTTTAGTTGGGTGTAATTTTATTAAATTTAAAAATTTTATATTATTTTTATATTGATATACCTTTTTTTAATCAAAGCCGTGTACTTATTTTTATAAGTTTAGTACTTTCTATTAAATTCGGTCAACATATTTTATTTGTTAAAAATAAAATAGTTTTATATATGATTTCCAATTGAATTTGAATTTTTAAATTAGTTTGCTTATTGGGTCGGTGTTACTGTAAATTATACGATGTGAAGGTGACCCTTTTATTAACATAGTAAAAGTCATTTTAAAAATTTTAATATACTTTTAAAGTCTGAAATTAATCACAAATTTCTCAAAAAGTTATATTTAATTATACAAGTTATACATTATATATGAACATTTCACTTTTTTTTTTAAATTTCGCAAAACTTTTTTGTGTTATTTTGTTAGAAACTACATATATAACTGATCACCATATCGGTTTTCTAAATTCCGTTTAGAAATACATTTTAAAGAATTTTTGTAGTCATTAGACCTGTTGTTGATAACTCAAAATTTGGAGGCTCACGAAAATTCTGAAAATGGCGGAATAATAGTATACATCATCATATCCTAGAATAGTATATATGTAAATCTTTTTATATTTTGTAAAACAGTGTTATATATAATATTTAATGTTAGCTTTTTATATAGTTGAAGAATTTTTTCAAAGTTAGTAATTATTATTAGATAACCAACTCCATTTAAATATAAGAATAAATCACATCACAATTTTGAAAATGTTCAAAATTTACGTGAGTATAAAAAATATTCTAATACTAAAAAATTTTAAGAAATCAAAACTATAAACTGATGACACAGCAAAAGTTAACAAAGAAATTACACATTCAATTTTAGGTAGTGCGGAATGCGAATGTAAGAGCGAAATAATGTTTTATCTGGTTCTTATTAAATCTGATAAAAAAAAACTAAATTCGCAAGATTAAAACTTGTGATGTAAAATCTATTAAAAGTATTATCTTTTTATTAATTTAAAAATATACTACTAAAATAAATATTAATTCAATGCAAAATACTAACTTTTAAAGATATTCTTCAACCTAATAGCTTAAACATAAATGAAATTCAACAGTCCTGGTTAATTTTATAAATACTTACACACTATTAACCTTAATACATATACAAAATATAATATTTACAAAAATTAATAAATAACAATAGAAAATATAAATTTAATTTAAAATTTTCTAACTACACGCTACATAACAAAATTAAAATCAAAATACTTGCAAAAAATATATATTTTTACTTAAAAATGTAAAATCTCTTAAAATCAAAACCTATTACTCGTTAGAGGGAGAAGGAGAAAGAGAATAGGGCTTATAAATGGTGTAAGTATTATGAGGAATAAATAAGGTTGATGTAGTTATTTTCATTTATGTATAATACTTTTATCTTCATAACGTATTATGGAATCACCAATTTGTTTTCTGGATGCCAAATGTATACACTTATGTCGATCATGATTTTGGTGACTGGTACCGACAATATTCCTTCTGTTTGATTGTTCTTCTTGTGTGTCTCGATTTTCTTGATCATCATATTTAACGTCATCATAGTTTAGCATACACTTTGGTATGTTGTTATTATTGTTTTCATAATTTTTATCAATGAAATTTTTTATGGCCATGCCATAACGTAAATTTGGTTCCACGCCACGCAACATGTGTACCGGCAGCTGTGATGACACAAACATATCCAGAATATTGTTTATTGTTTTATCAGCACGTGTAAGCAATTGTTCGATATCATTGTCGGTGCGTGTAATAGGCAACGACGCTTCAACAAGTTTGCGAGCTAGAAATGAAGAAAAAAAAATTGTTAAAATTTTAATGGAAAAAAATTATACATTTTCATTTAAGATAAAAAACTAATGTTCGAGTAATGTTTTAGTAAAATATATTTTGTAAATAAGATTTTCAAGGAAAATTTTTAATAATAATAATAATAATTACATATTTATATTAATAGTACATTGTTAAAAATGTGCATGTGCAAAAATTAAATTCTTTTGGTAATTATGCACCTAAGGAATATTTTACCACTTCCTCAAATAATATGGATAATATAATATATTAAACTTAAAGTTTTATCCGATAATAACGTATATTTTAAATATTTTAAGTCTCATGACACTCATATTGTAATCAATTTCGTAAACCAAAAATGCATAAATTCATGTGAATGTACACGTCCTAGAATTCTTGTGTATTATGTGTTTGTGTAAATATTGTAACGCAGAGAAAAAATATTCCTACTCCCACCATAAAGTATACCGTTCGACTCAGAATCACTTTTTGAGTCGATTTAACCATGTCCGTCCGTCTGGTTGGCTGACTGTAAATGTAAAGCTTGTGCGGAAAGTACAGGTCGGAAATTTAGTACATATTTTTTTGGCAGAAGGACGAAGCCTATTGATTTTGGTCATGACCGGCCCATCATTTCACCTAGCCCCCATAGAAAAATTCTCCCGGAATAGAGTTTTAACACTCAAAAATACCTTAAAAATTTAAATATTTTAATTAGTTTATTAAGCAGAAACTCAATGTGCCAAATTTCAGGAAGGATCGGTCCAATAATTTACCATAAGCTTCCCATATAGTTCCACTATAGTCGTTAAATTAATATTGTAATATTAAATAATCTCTAATGTATAGGAAAAGATGGGAGTTAGGAAAATGTAAGACAAAAGTTCAAATATGGTAGAAAAGAGATTAGTGTTCTTTATTCTTGTTAACGAAAAACGATGGTTTGCATATAATTTATATTAAAAGAATAGTGAAAAAGATTTATACTTCTTCCCCACTTAAAAATAAATAAAATTTCAGCCTACGCTTGTATTCATATTATTCATGATTTTAGCTTATTGACCCATAAACGGAATTAATTATACGGAAAGAAACATATATATACTCATTTCAAATCTTGAATTTAATTCAAACTTCTCCACTGCTAAACCCAGAAATCTATTACTTAGGGGAAAATAGTTTTTATGTTGAAAGTGTTATTCACCACCTTGTACATTAATCTCGACTATAGAATGAAATAACATCATAGTTCCATTTATCGAAATAACCCGTACTTTGACTAACATCACAATTTTCGCATTCCTTGCAAAATCCAGCCAATTTACATGGATACATCATAAAACCAACAGGCGAATAAACCTGAAAACCCTGTATAGTATTCATACGAACCTAGAATGCAAAATTTTAATATGTTTCGTTTTA
>MINK01172614.1:0-20993 GCA_001735545.1 Phormia regina
TGAAAGAAAAACTAAACAAAACGGACAGAGAAACTAAAAACTAAAGCGTAAAACTAAATACTATAGAATTCAACATAGTTGTAACAGAAAATCTAAAGAAGATAGATTTCGTAAAAAAATAATAATAATAAACATAAATAGAAGAAACATAAACAAAGGAAAAATATCTTAAACATAGAATAAAAATATACCATGCAGGCGTCAAATGAGGATGAGTTGTTTGTTGAAACATTTCAAACCCCTAAAGTGTGGTGCGCTATTTTATGTATTATGTGATATAATTTGCTCATTTTGTTGCTTGTTGTTGTTTTAGAATTGACTTTCCTCGTGTGTTGTAGTTTTTGTAGTTATAACTTCAGCTTCACCATTTGTTTTTTCATGAGAAATGCTGGTAATTACGGATTTTATTACTACCGAACTTGTGTTGGTCTCAGTGGTATTACTAAAGGGTATAGAAAAAAAAAAACAAAACAAAATTATAATTTTAATAACTTTTTTTGATGGATTTGAAAACTATATTTCTCGGTATACTACTAATTATTTTAAAAATCTATGTTAAATAATTTTTTTTTTTTTTAATAATTATTAAAAAAAAAAAATTATTTAACTATTTTTTATTATGCAAATATATAGCTGCTTAATGATTTCCTATGAAAACCTATTTCGTCACGATAAAATTCGAAAAATCATCGGTTTCTTTTCATAAGTTGGCGAGAATTCATGTTAGCGCAACCTTTGACGTTATTAAACATTTTTCTTTTTTTTTATTAAATTAATTTTAATTATCATTTATATTTCCATTGACACTACTCAATTCAAATTAGTTAACTTTTTCTTACTTTTTTTTAAGAAAAAAGATTTTCTCGAATAATTTTTAAAATTTACACACATCTTCCACAAAAATAAAAAAAAAAAAATATGAAATTAAAATGACGTTTTTATTAAGTAAACCGACTTTAAACGAAGAAAATTGATTTTTATCTGTGAACCTATCATTATTTCAGTGACTGTATATTTAATATATATATTTACTTACCTCAAAGGTGCTAAATCCATTAAATTGGGTATATTGAAATCATTAATATCCTTCATATTAACACTAGTTAGTGTTTGATTTGTTTGTGTGCTCATAACAGATAAACGGCCTGTTTGCGGAAGAAGGGAAATTTAAAATATTAATTTATAAATAAATTACGTTGTTTTTAATGTACATAGTTAAAAAAAAACATATGTTTACAAATAAATTGCAAAATGAAAATATTTCATTATTACCTTAATAGATTGTAATGTAAACTTAAAACAAAATTAAGCATGCAGAGAAAATATTTGTATTTAAATTAAAACAATTAAATCATTCTTCTACTGCTACCTGTAAAGCAAATTATGTGAAGTGTAAGTAATAACAAAAGAAAAAAGTAAATAAAGAAAGAAATACTTTATATACCAATATCATATGAATCATAATGAAAACATTAAAAATAAATGTTCAGATGTTTGTTTAGTCATTAACATTTTATTATGATTTCATTTGATGCTCTTGAAAATGTTGCCTGAAGGAAATGAATGATGTAAGTGCAGATGATGATCTTGAGAGAAAGTGATTTTGAATAATATTACAAATATATACTGAGTAAATTTACTAAAAATTTAAAATTGTAACATTTCTTGAAAAGAAGTATTTATTTGCAAAACATCTCCCTTTAAAAATTATATACGACTTTTTTTAATGAACAAGACTGACTAAGTAGTTTCGCAAACTTATAAGTGTTGTACAAATGATTCTCCATACACTATAATTTTAAAAAGTGATACTCTTTATGAAAATTGGCATTTTTCTAAATATTTTTAAGTTTTGAAATGTTCTTGAAAATGTATATTTTTTGGAAAATTGGTACTTTTTAAACTTATTATTATTTTTTTAAATCTTATGCTTTTATACTATTTTATTTATTTTTTTTTTTTCTACCAGAAATTATAGAAATAAAATGTGTTGGGATCAGAATATGTGGGCGACAGATGCGATAAGTTGTTATTTATACTACAAACAGTTCAACAATCAAAGCATATGTTATGTTAAATGATAAATCATGCAATTATTTACAAAATATAAAAAAAAATGTTGATTAATTTTAAAAATTCAATAAACAAGATAATACATCTAGGGAAATAATATAAACTTTACTCACCAACTGTCTCTTCGGTGGTGGTAGAACATAAAGTAGTTGTCGTTGTATTCAAATGATCTCTAACAGAGTCCACGGTAATGTCACCCATTGAACTAGTAATAGTTTCATTAGCTCTATTGGGAGAATTGCCTTCGGCCACACCATTAGTTAAACCGGAGGCATGATCATGATCACTGGTTTTTGCTGAAGTTGTGGCAGAGGTAACGGTAACAGTACGTTTAATAGTTGCCGAATGTTCAGCATCTCCTTCATCCTTAACTGAAATTTGATCATTATCAGCAGATTCAGTTGTTTGCAGGGGTTCTAGGGTTACAGTGCCCTCAGGGTTGACAATTTTTGAGGTGGCCAATGATATGCGTTGGAGTTCAGAGGAAGACATCATGTATAAGGCTTCGCCAGCATTTGTGAAACATAAAGATGAAATGCCGCTATAAATGGAACAAATTTTATTAATAATTTTTATTTCTGTTGTAACAAAACACAAACTTACTTAATATCCTCTCTTCTAACGGCAGCAGCATTTAATTGCCTCTTCAATTCGGGCACGGAAAGAACCATAATATCGCCCAAATTGGTTAAGCATATTAAAGCCATTTCCTGGTAATGCTCTCCAGACCCACCACCAACGGAAGCCAAACTTGTATTTGCATTTTCATTGTTTTCTTGTGAACGAGTAGATTTTGTGGGCGAGCTATTGGCCATAGCACCTTGTATAATCTCGCTGGGTACACGACATGAGAAAGAACCAAAATGTATGCGTCTCACACGAGCTCCCTCATTTGCAGTCAATTTATATTTGTTAATAGGTTTTAATTGTGGAAGAGAGAATACCTTAAACTGTTCTTCAGAGGCAATAAGTACACGATGAGGTTGTGTACCATTGCCACCGTCTAATTGTTCGACTGGACAACCCGTAGCATCAATGACAGCAATACCTACTACAGGAGCTCTATGTTTGAGTTGAATTTCTTTGGCCAACTGTGCAGAAACACGACGTGGTGGTGCGGGAGCCGAATCTCCGCCTGTAGGAGGTACAGTAGTAGCGGCAGTTTGTGAGGGTGGCAAATGTAATAAGAAAACTGAAACCGTGCTGGAATTGGTGGCCGACCACAATGTGGGTGATGTGATGTTGACTTTTGGTAACAGAAGAAATGTTTAGTATTTTATAAAAGAAAATAGTAAAAGTATCCTACCATTTGTTATATAAGTTTTGGCAAAAATTAAACAACGAACCATGGAACCCATGCCGTCATCAGCAGAAGACCTAGCTTCCACCTGGCGTTCCACAGGGCGGGCTTCAAGCTAATAAAAATAAAAGCAAATATTTTATAAATATATTTATATACATTTATAAAAAATAGCTTACTGTGGTAGGTACTTGATTGGAGGGGTTATTGCGAGTTGAGCGTCCTTTTCTCAATTTACGGAATGATTCTCTTAAGGATTTCTTAAATGATTTACGTCGAGACAACTGCTCACCAGCGCCGGTAAGATCTATAAAATTGTATTATTTATTACGGTTTCATAAATATGTATTAAATGCAACAAGCAAACGTACCGTTAGGATTTAATGTGCAACGATGGAACACCGGTAGGAAATTATTGAAATCGAATAACACTAAACCATGAGCCGTTCCACCAGCTACTAAGCCCCAAGCAGCTTCTAAAGCCAAACATGTAATACTGGCCGGAGGTAATACTTGCAAAACTCCCGTTATATGGACGCCTTCATCCCCTACAGGCTCTGCATTAGGTTCCACTAGATTACTGCGCACATTCAACTGATCATGGCCTTTCCAAACGAAACCATCCCGATCACTTACTAAATTCATAGAACTGATTTTTAAAGGTGTTTTCTTCTCTTCGTCACTTTCGAAATGGGCTATAATAATTTGTCCAGCTGTACCGCCCACAATTAACCGGCCTGTTTTGGGACACAAGGCTATTTTCTTTACTGCCAAACGAGGATCATCTGAATATGGATCAAATAAACCAGCTTTACGGAAGGGTGGTTCAGATTCATCCAAAGGTTCGGAGTTTTCAACTGGCACATCATCTTGATTTTCATGACTAATGTGGAGGTGAAGAAATATATTAAAATTTTTTATTAGCTCGTACATAAAGTATTTTTATAGACTTTTATATTTCGTTATAATGGAAACATTTCCGAAAATTAAGAACAATATCAGATTTCTAACAAACAGTCGAATTTTCAAAATTTGAGTTTTTTTTTTTTTTTTTTTTTTTTTTTTTTTGAAAAATCTGATATTTAGTAAAAATCGAATTGTTTGAATTTTCATTAAAAAATTTGGAAAAATAATATACTTTTTAAATTGAGTAATACTCGAAAAATTCCTTTTTTTTTATTTCTACTCACCCAAATAGCCCAGCAGTTTTAAAATTATATATTGGTTTCATAACGACACCAGTGCAATCCCAAAATTTCACCGAACCATCTTCATGACCCGTTAACAATATTTCATATTCTGGAGAATTTGTATCATTTTCATCATCCTCATGATCAGGTAACGTACCACCATTAATAGGCCATTCCACTGAACTATAATGTTGATCTTGTTCCTCGCCAGCTTTTACTATCTTTTCATAAACTTCTGCAGTTACTTGTGACGACAAGTAATTGCATGTTACAGCTGAAGCATGAACAGAATGCAAATAGGGAGCCTTAATAGGTGGAACTTTTGGATCTGTAAGATCGTATGCACAAAATTCTTCTTCCAGAAGTACAATAAGGACATCGGCATTGTCAGTTTCATCTTTATAGGTGACAAAGAAATCTATAACTTTAGATGTAAAATCCAAGCATACTTTATTGCCATCTGAGGCATGTACCGATATGCAGTTATGATCACCGTATGCAGATCTAGGCATACCACCGGAAAATACTGAAAGTTCGGCAGATCTATAGGCGAAAAAAAGAAAGAGATTATTAGTTTTTCGATCTGCCCTTAAAAAAGTAAATTTCTGGATAACTTTCAAACCAAAAAGTTTTCAACTTTTTTGAATGTAAAATTTCTTTGTCGATTATCTAAAAGTTGACTTAGGGAACTCTAACTACAATCAGAGTATAATAAAATTTCGTTAGATTTACTTACCCTCGTTTACCCTTATATAAACGATTAATACTTTTACAAGGATCTGGACCATATGGTACATAATTAACATTTTTAGGTGGATCTGAATTATTTAAATTCCACGTAGCAAAGGAGCCATCAGCATGATACCATGTAAATTGAGAACCAATGGCATTAACAAACAGTCCCACACTTTGACCATGACCAGGTGCTATATACGTTTTATCTACGGACGATGTCTCTAAATCCCACAAAACACACAAACCTCTATTATAAGCTATTAACAGTTTATTGCGCTCGTTCGGTAATTGGCGTATAGCTTCAATTGCACCAGGATTTAATTTATAAGATGGTGGTATTTGTTCCAATACCACATCATGATAGATTACTGGTTCTTTTACCGAAAACGTTTGTAAATCAAATTGATAAACATTACCACCTTCAGTACCAATCCATACTATATCTTTGTTGAGTGAACAACAAAGAGATGATACTTTTTTCAATTTACCATCAAAAGGTAATACTTTAATAGCCACCAAAGTTGCACCAGATGGTTCCCACAATATTAGTTGATTGGCGGCCGTTAGAGACAATAATCTACCAGTACCGTACACCCACTCAATTAATTGTATATTGAGCTCAGCTCCAGAATTATTAACAAATGTATGTTGGCCATAAAATTCTACACCTGGTTGCCCAAAGACTTTTACCGCTCCCGTTTGTGTGCCAATAGCCATTAATTTCGATACCGGATCATAAGCTAATGTTGAAGGCTTGTGTGGAAATCCATGTTGAGTGGTCTGTAAAGAGAACAAAAAATTTTATTTTATTTTATTTTATACTTCCTTTTTATATAATAAAAAAAAATGTATAAAATGTATATTTTATTAAAAATTACAAGCTTATATGTATGATAATTTTTTACCGTTCTGCACTAATTCCTAAAAAGAAATATGAATGAACATTAAATAGAAATAGAATCACAGTAAAACTTAACAAAACTTTTCATTTTTTGTTTTTTATAAATATGTTGTACGTACATTCAAACATAAATAAATTTCTTTGTATAAACATACACAACATCACATACATACATGCAACTTGTTCTAGTTAAGCATAATGACACTAAAATTTATAAGCACAAACTTTAACAGCAGCAAAAACTAAATTTAAATTGACGGAAATAACATATAATTGTCCAATTTTAACTACAAAACCCTTCTTTAAATTAAAGATGATAAGAAGTCATTAGTTAGTAACTGTTAGTTGACCATTTTTTCACTTTACAGAAAAACAAAGACAGCAGTAAAATTAAAAATCAAATTAAATATTTTTTCATGCACAAGACTTTCATTATAAAAAAATTTCTACGTTCGACTTATTAATACCTATATTTCTACGTAGTTGGTATACCTTTTGAACTCTATGACCGCCGTTAGCATCTTCTCCATCACCAGCGACAAAACGTAATATATTATAAAAACCTTCTGTATAAAATAACATTGTTAACTGATTCGCATGGTTTATGATACAAAACTAAAAAGCCCCACTAACAAAGTTCATTTGAGTCGTGTAGAAGAAATGAAAAAAGGTAATAAAATGCTTTTACCGAAAACCATAATGTTGTTATAGTTAAATTGTAAATTGTTTAGTTGTTTGTTGTATACATATGTATATAACTAAATACACATATACATACATCTAGTATTTATTCTTTCATTTTCTTTTTAAAGTTTAAAAAATTGGAGTTATATGTTAGTGTATTGTAACTCAAACTTCCATAGCTCATAGGTATTAGAGATCGTAATTCAAGTAGATACATTTAAACTAGACTCACTCAATCATTTCTTGCAAGATTATCTCTCGGAGAAAAAGAGTAAAGTGTAGTTTTTTTTTTTTGGTAAAACCTGTTGTGATTTACTATTTTGCTCTGTGTTATTGTTATGGACTGTGTGAAACCTAATTTGGCAAATAAAATTTATAGGAGTTAAGTCATTTGTCTAATAAACATACCAGCTCTTTTATTCAGTGCTTATAACTTCGTATGTTGCGAAGTATTAAAAATATTTTTGGTAATACATAATTCAAAATATAATTATTTAATTATTATGGTAATATTAGGGGTATTATTGTCAGTATGTAATTTATTTTTGGAATACTTTTTGTGATGGTTCCGTGTATTTTGTGTTATTTTTTTGAAAATTTTGTTTGTGTGCGAAAATGTTGAAATTTTATTATTATTATTGATTTGTGAAAATGCCATTGCAATTGAAAATCCCAATTTATTGAAAATTATTTTTACGATAAAATATGTAAAATATCAAAAAATAAAGTATGATTAAAAAGAATAAAAAGGGCATTACGGTAAGTACATAGCTTAATGCCTCATTATCCTAATTTAATTTATTCTTATCCTCCGTTACAGAAGTTATTGAAAGGCAGACCGGCCTTGAGGTAGAGCAGATGATTTTCCCAAACACAGCGTCACATAATTAATAAGTA
The DNA here is from genome assembly GCA_001735545.1 of Phormia regina. Classification (NCBI taxonomy): domain Eukaryota; kingdom Metazoa; phylum Arthropoda; class Insecta; order Diptera; family Calliphoridae; genus Phormia; species Phormia regina. The sequence continues at coordinate 7,781 of MINK01172614.1, forward strand.
ATCGGTTTGACTCTTGTGCATATTATGCATATACATATGTGGATATGTAATCAAATATTCTATTAAACAAATTTAATAGCCAACATTTAATATAGAAAAATTGAACACTATATATATATATATATATATATATATATATATATATATATATATATATATATATATATTCTCATCAAAAAATCAGTCAGTTATCCAAATCAGAATCAGTCACTGTTCTTTTTTTTATTTTTTGCAGATATTACAATTTTTGGTGAAATTTCAAATATGTGGTCAAAGTTTCGATTGAAAAAATGCGTTTTTTCTGAATTTTTGAATTTTTTGTTTAATTTCCAAAAATATATTTTAACACAATTTTGAATTCTAATTTTCATTCAAAATATCATCATATGTGAAATTTCATTGAATAAATTTCACCAAAAACTCAAAATTTTCTCAAAAAAAAATCACAAAAATTTTTGGTAAAAAAATTTCCCAAAAAATTCACCGAAATTTTTGGTAAGAAAGAAAATTTAATTTAAAAGTTACGTTAAAATTTTCATTTATATAGTAGTAAATATGAAGAATATAAACATGATTGAATCATATTACATCTCATTCCACTCATAATCTCGACAGTTTTTTTAAATAACAATTTTATCAAATTATGCTTAGATGTTAAAGATCTACTTAACTAAAATTTTTCACATATTCTTTGAAATTTTCATATCATTTTAACTCTGTAAGGTTACATTACTTTAAATCGACGAATCATTTTCCAATGTTGTAATTTTTTTAAATGAAGTGACATTCACTAAAATGTTTTCGAGTTTATTTCTTTTAATACAAAATCGAAGACTACTATTTTTTTTTTGCCTCCAGTAAAAGAACACCATAAAGTGGTTCCAAAACCCTTTCTTTTTTGGAAATAGAAACTCAATAAAATTCTCATAGTCAGAGGTGTTTTTGAGTTGATTTCGAGGAGTACAGTCCCCTAGCAGATCAGGGATGAAGTGGGAGGCCCTCCAAAGTTGCCTATCTAGGGTATGTCACTTAAAAAAAAATCGTCAAAAATTCGTTCATGATATGACAGAAAAGAAATTTTATATATAGATAGTCCTTGTAAATCTTTAAAAATACATGTATTGGTTATCTCTCTTAGTTTAAGAGATATTCGGGTCGAAATAAATTTTTACCTCTTTTTAAGCCTCGCCTCGTTTTTTAAACTTGGCGGGGAAAAATTAACCCCTATAAAATTCTAAATAATATTACTGCAAGAATTATAGAATTATATGAATTAAAGCTAAAACTTTAAAAAACTTTTTCATTTTTTGCTTTTTTTAAAAAAAGGTGGCAATATTTATTCAGTTATAAAATTTGTTTCTTGTTCGGAGCTTTATATTTTTTAATGTTTTCGATCCGAATTTCTCTTAAACTAAAAGATTTAAGAGACCAAGGACTATCTATATGTAAAATTTCTTCTCTGTCATATTATAAATGAATTTTTGTCGATTTTTTTTTAATGACATACCCGAGAAGGTCAACTTTGGAGGGCCACTTCCACCCTGACCCGCTAGAGGTCTGTACTCCTCCAAATCAACTCGAAAACACCTCAGTTCTGACTATCTGAAATTTAATTGAGATACCTCTAAAGATTTTTAATTACTAAATTAAAAAAAGTTTTGGAACCACTGTGCACTATTTATCAATTTAGAATTTTTGTTAAACATAAATTTTCAAAATTAAGATCAATAGTTTTATTTATGTATGTATGTATGTATGTATGTATGTATGTATGTATGTATGTATGTATGTATGTATGTATGTATATAGGTCAAGTTTTTATGATATAAGTGATTGATTTTTATATCTAAATAATGGCTACATAAAATCATATTGAAAAAGTTAATTCATAAAATATTAAATTACCAACTATAAGAGTTTAAAAAATGTGTGGACAAATATTTTGTTTGATTATTAAATAAATAAAAAATTCAAAGAATATTAGAGCAATATACAAATTAATCTGAAATTTTGTACAGTAATATAAAAATTTTAGTAAATTTTTAGAAAATAATTAAAAATTAAATATTCTTCAAGAATTTCTATTTTTAATAGTTTTGTAATAGATGGTTGTAGTATTCTTCAGGCTGAACTCACTGCTATTAAAAGGGCGATGAATTACTTAAGTTTTACAGGATTTGTGATAGGAATATTCGTTTTGTTACTGATAGCCAACCTACTATTAAATTCCTCACCGGTGTCTACTCCATGTCGATACTTGTCCATGAATGCCGGGCGAGACATTCAAATTTAACACTCATCTGGGTGAAAGGACACGGGTTTCTAAGAGGCAATACTGTTCTTTATTCTCTGGCGAAAAGGAGGTCAATGCTAGATGATGGCAACATTAATCGTCTGTGTGGAGTCCCCTTGGAATTTTGCAAGCTTCATGTGAAGGATACTGTGGTCACAGGAAAACTCTTGTTCAGTCGATAGAATATTGTGGCCAAACTTGTACCACAAAAGGACTATATTCCTATTGGGTCTTAGTAGAATACGACTCAGGAATATGATCGCGATGCTGACTGGACTTAGTTACAATGAGTACTGTAAAAGTTGTCATGAGGAGACTATAGTCCATCTTTTATATGGTCGCACTGCTCTGCAGAGTAGTAGGCAACGTATTTTTGGTAGGTTATGTTTTGATGACCATAGGAACCTATCAGATGTGGGTCTGTATAAGCTAGATTTGTTTATCAGGAAATCAAATTGGTTCTCTAGATGAATATATTTTTGGTCTGCACTGCCTAGGACAATTCATTTTCTTTCTTCGTCCATTTTCTGTTTGAACTAGGCTTTTTCTTCTTCTTTTCTTCCATTCTTTTCAGGCAACACAAAGGGAACTATTAACTCAAGTGAGTCTCCTTTAGGACTGGAGACAGCCTGTGCAACCTAACCTACAAGACTTTTTTAAATATAACTCAATTATGACCCCATAAATTTTTATATGTAACCAATAATTTTGCTATATTTACTCATACATACATACATATAAATTTATTTGAATGTCATTAATTGTAAATATTTTATATTATATGAAACGTTTTTATTACATTTATTCAGTTTTGTTTTTAAATCTTATCAATTAAACTTGCATTAATCATTTTATGTTTTACCTATAGACTTAGTGGTGGTTCATTTTAAATGACTGTTTACTTTAGATTTTGGATGTTATCGCGCTAGTCTTATCGCTCAAAAAAAAAAAAAAAAAATATGTATAGAAAAAACCGCAGTACCTGTTACTTTGATAACATATAAATATAAATAAAGTCGATACTACCATAATTTTGTGTATACAAAAAACTTTTTCCTTCCCATTAGATCTTTTACATGTACACATATTTTAGATGATAAGATAATGAAAATATTTGTGTCCATTTTTTTTTAGTTTACAACTATTATTATTTACAATATTACAATTTTTACTTATTTCATGCGTTTGCTAGAACCAGTTAACAATAAATTTATAAATGTACAAACCGCAAATTTTATATTTGTCATACTTTATATATTAGAATTGATTATATGCAACCTATTTCCTGTTTAATTGTGTATGATAATGTATTTGTGTTTTCTTATATAGAAATCATTAATAGATTATTCTATATAATAAGAATTTTTTCCTAAGTCTTATTTAGCTTTTCAAGTACATAGTTTAATAAGAAATGACTGCAACATGTTCTACATTTTCTTAAATTGTTTTTTATTTGTATGTATTTATGTAGCAGCAACACACAAATACATATGTTTATAGTTTGTTCACAATTCCATCTTCATTAATTTAAATAAGAATACATTCATACAAATAGATGCATGATGATAGTCATAAAATTTCAAATTATTTCAAGAGTTTAACATTTTTAATTGATGAGGTCATTTGCCTATTTTTTTTTTATAGTAGACACAAAATATTGTACATAAGTAGATATAATTGTAAGACTTATAATTGCTTAAAGAATTTCTCAAGAAGAATGGAGCAATAAGACAAATTTATGTTTATTAATCTCAATAGAATAATTTCGTTTGTAATTGTTAAGGTAAAAGGCAATTCATTGTTTTGAAAATTCAAAAATGTCTTAATATGTTTATAGAGAAAAAGAGAATTTGGAATTGGATTATAAAATGTTTTAAAAGTGTATAAAATATTGCGCACGAAAAAATTAATGCCTATAAAAATGATTTTTATGAATTAATATTTTGATATATAAGAAGATAAACTTGAAATTTCCTCCTAAGTTTCACCATATCCAAATCAGAAAAATAGCTTATCCCGAATTAGTGGCTATAAAATAACTTTCCTTCTATTTAACTTCCTTTTTTTCGGCTATATTGGTGACGTAAAAAATTTTAAAGTCAAATACTTTAAAAAATAATAAAATATCATTCAGGCTCCCATACTTTATTCAAACTCAAATATAGTATTTTATAATAATTTAATATTATTATAATAATTTAATATTATTATAATAATTTAATATCATTTATTATAAAATAACTGTAACTCTATATAACCGCATTAATGAAAAAGGTAAAAAAAATTGTGTCATAAGTATCAAATTGATTAAAGAATATGGTGCAAAACAAACACAATTGAAACATTACAAACTTCATAAATCAATATACATATAAAAATAATGATTGACATCATATTCAACAACAACACTAAATAAAAATGCTTTCTTAACACATTTTTTTTTTTTTTTTTGGAATAAGTTTATAAAAAAGCGAAATACAAAAATAATATTACATTAATAAGTAGCTGAACCGCTTTGATCAATTGATCATATAAAAAGGTTTACGTTATATAAATCAAAATAGAAAAAACACCCTTATTCTATCTAATAAACATTTGTTAGTAGTATTTCAACCACTTGAAACTTGGTTCGAAATTGTTGAAGAAGTAACGGAAATGGTAAAACATTTTATACATCCGGAAAATGTAAATAATGTAAACATATGAAAACTAATCAAATAAAAGGCATTGTCATTTCTAAAACATTAAACAGAGATGATTTCAGATATGTATAAAACCAATGGATAATAATGATGTCATATCTATATGTAAAATTATCACGTGTCACACTTTTTTTTTTTAATTTTTTATTAAATAGTTTATGCCTAAAATATTTGAAACATTTTTTATATATTTATACACATATATAATAAAACATATGTCCCACCTAACAAATAATGACGAAAGAATAGATTACTTTAGCCAAAAAAAATATATAGCAAGTGTTAGTCATGAAATATTTTGAGAAAAAAATCTAAAAATATTCAAATTATTACAACGGTTCCTCTTTTCAAAAACATACCGGCCAGAAGAAAATATTCTAACTTACTTATAGACTAAATAACCATTCCATATTAATAATGTGATTCACGTTAGAACTTTAAATTTATAAAAACAAAAAAATGCCGGAAGAAAACCACAAACAAAAAAGTTTGGATGATATATTTACATTTGTTTATTGTGTGCTGGTAAAGAAAAATATTTTATGAGTATGGATATATTGCACGCAAACGTTTATTGAATTTGTTATCGAAAGTAAACACTCAACTAGACGAAGACAACGACCACACCTTTCTTTAAGTCAACCTAATCACCCCTCAATGACGAAAATAATAAAAAAAACAACCTTTTTCCCATTAAACTATCTTTTTCCACACAAAATTCAAAAGTGTTTAAAAAGCGAAAATATTTAACGCCCACAACGTAACATTTTACATATTTTTTTTTTTTTTTTCAAACATGCAAACATGAAATTGAATATTTGGTTTTGTAAAAGTATTTTAAATATTATACAAATAAGGTATGAAATTGTAGTAAATATTTATGTATTTGCAGCATTTATACTCGTAAAAATGTTGCAAAACTTGTTTCGCCTTAGTTCCAGCCAATAACGACCGGCACCAACTGCAGTAAATAAATACCATTGAATTGTTTTAAAATGTTTTCTCTTAGTGATATTATTCTTATTATTTATATAATTCTAATAATAATTTTGAAAGAAAAAGTATCTTTAAAAGTGATCTCATTACATGTTTTAGCCATGATAAAAAATGAAACAAAACAAAACAAACATTTACCAATGTACAAAAAATATTTCGAAATAAAAAAAAAAAAATAAAGTCAAGTTAATGAAGTGAAATGGTGTTACTGATAAGAAGATAATGAACGACACAATATTCTGAAAATACTATACAATTATATGGTATATAATAGGTATATATCACATAATTTTTTAGAAATCGAAATTTTTTATTTTATGTGTGGCGCATTAAATGAAAAACGATAAGAAAATGCTAAAAATGAAGTCATTAAGTTAAAAGATTGGTGAGTAGTATTATGATATTTAGAACACAATGGTTATTTCGAAGAAATGGATGAGAAAAGCGTAAATGGTAATTGTACTTGCAATAAAAAGACAATTTATCGAAAATTTAATATAAAAAAGGAATTATAGAAAATTTCCTAAAAAAAAAAGGAATTTATTGAAAATTTCCTATGAAAAGGGAATTTATCGAAAATTTAATATAAAAAGGAAATCTAACGAAAACTTCCTATAACAAGAAAACGAAAACTTCCTATAACAAGGAAATTTAACGAAAACTTCCTATAACAAGGAATTTATCGAAAATTTCCTATAACAAGGCAATTTATCGGGATTAAAGGGATTTTATCGAAAATTTTCTATTTATCAAAAATTTCGTATAAAAATGGTATTTATTGAAAATTTAATATAATAAGGGAATTTATCAAAAATATGCTATAAAATGGAAATTTATCAAAAATTTCTTATAAAATATAAACATAAAAAATTTGCTGTAAAATGGAATAAAGATAAAATTTTCTATATAAAAAGGAAATGAAATAAAAATATTTCCTATCAAAAGATTTAGTTAAATTAGAAGATTTAGTTTAGTTAGAAAAACAAAACTACTTTTTAATATTAATCATTACAAAACTTACCTTCTTATATGAAAATAATTCTTTTTGCAAACGTTGCCTTTCAGCCGAAGGTTGTTGTCCTTTGCCACGTATAAATTTCAACATGTTGTCAATTCCAGTTCTATTCAGTAGAATATTTTTTTTTCGTTTATTATCTCAATAAGAGATTTAATAAAATAATGGCAGTGTAAACTATTATTACTAGAAAGAATAAAAAAATATATAGAAATAAAACCATTAGTCATATAAATAATTTAAGGAATATAGTAATAGCAACAATAAAACAACAACTGTAGGCTAAATTACTAGTATAAACAGTTATATTACAACTGTAGGCGTTAATTTCATTTAAACTGTAAAAGATTTGATTTTATACTCTAAACAGACATTAAAACATGTCTATATGTATATATTGTAGATAACAAAAGTCTATTTAGAATATTTAGAAAAGAAAAAAAATCCTTAATAATAATGCTATTTTCTATGCAATTGAGTTTTATTTAATCAATTCAAAGAAACTGGTTTTCATAAAACTTGTCTGCAAACGAAATTTTTGCTAGTTACATACACATACACCACAAGAAACAATAACAACAGTGCCAACAAGTACACAATTTTTTATGTTTACTTATTGCTTTTTACCCACTCAACAGCCATTCATCCATCTACTAGAATGTCTTTTTTCGCAATTATGTTTTGTTAAAAAGTTTTCAAGCATTTTTAGAATAATTTTATTTTGAATAAAATTTTAGCTAATTTATTGAATATAACTAAATAATGAAAAAATTTAGTTTTTTATTAATGTAATTTTTTATAAAATTAAAAATATGATCGCATCAAAGTTAAAATTTTATATCAATTGTAGGTAAATAATCCATACGATTCACATTTTTTTCTTGAATATCTTTATATGATAATATTGGTAATAATTAGTTTTGCGGCTTTAGATGATGTTTAAGTTGCAATGACTTTTTAATGCAACATTTATAACATTTATAAACTTGCAATAATTCGAGTAACACTACAAAGAAAATAGTAATTTTTTGCAATTTATGGGGAAATAATACTTTAGTTACAATATTACGTCGTTACTAAGATTCGCATGTATTTATGTACCTTTTGGATGATTTACGAAATTGAGTTTTATATAGGAGTTATGATTGATTATTTCATAAAATCTTCATAAATTTTCCAATGTAATTTATACTTATAAAAATGTTATTTGTGTCGAATATTAAATTGATACTAACATTATTATTGGATTTATGCACGTTAAAGTGACTTGCGAAAGAAGGGTTCATATGGGAGCAACGGTCAATTATGGACTGATCTTTACGTAATTTGGCGCACGTCTTGAAGTTTACATAAAATTTATTAGTATTAAATTTCATTAAAATATTTTAAACTTTAAAGTATTTATGAATGTTAAAACTCAATTCCGGGGGGATGATATTTATATGGGGGATAGGAGAAAGAAATTTAATAAATATATTAAAATTTTTAATAAGCCGGGAACAAGTATATTGTCAAATCAATCATCTGAAGTTATTTTTTGAAACTTTTACATACTCAAGATATTAATTTTGATAACTTCTATCTTATATCGTATTATTAGAGAGCGACTGCACAATATCTTTAAATTTGCAATGAAATTATTTTAGACAAAATTTATATAAATTTGGTAATATTTTAATTTAGGATGTCTTAATCGGATGTCCATCCATAATATTAATTCTTTTAATAAAAATGTTTTTTAAATAAAAGTTTGTAGTTCAATTTATTTATATGAGAAATCAGAAAGATGTTTTTGAATTAAGTCCAAAAATTAAGAGATTTTTTAATATCACTAATCGTTTTTCTTTTAACCGATAATCTCTATCATCCATAAAACAATTTTTAAATTTATATATGATTGAACTCATTCATTAGAACTTAAAATTCATTTATCTTCTAGTATAAAGGGTTATTTCTAATATGTTATTAAGAAATGGCTGGAAAATCAATTTAAACTACGATGAAATAGTTTGAAACTATTTGAAAATACTTAAATGTGACTAAAATTTTTAATACCAAAAAATTAAATGGAACGATTTATACAAACATATATATGTACATATGTATATATAAGAAGTTTTCGAGAATCAATAACAAATAAATAATGCAAATAACCAAAACTGACAAAATGACTTAATAATTCTATAAAATTCCAAATATTAGCACTTTCCTCAATCATTGTTCGTATTGTAATTAGTACATAACTAATAACTAGACAGACTTATGACAATAATTTAAGTATGTACGTATGTACATATGTATATAGTACAAACTAATGAGAAAATTACAATAACAAGGTCTTCAACGACCTTGACTTAAGAAAATCTTTTGTGTAAGAATTAAGGAATAAAAATTTGTAGACCTTTTTTCAAATTACATAAAGAATATTAAAATGAAATACGGAAAAATGGAATGTGTAATAAAATAAACAAAGCAAACAACAACAAAAATGTAATCAAGCAACAGGTGCCAGAAATGAGAAAAAGTACCAAAAATGTTATGACGAGTAACGATAGAAAACAAAATACAAAAAAAAAATGAGATATCCCAGCAAACACAGTGTCAAACATTTATGATGACTATCATTTGAAATCAAACATGTTTCTCAAACATGTATCAAATGTGGGTAAAGGTTTGAATTTCGAATATGAATATAAATTGAGGGTCTTTTGGAAAAAAGCGTGGAAAAATTATATTTTCTCAATTTGATATCAAATATTATTATCAAATCATTATCAAACCTAAAATAAATAATTCGAAAAATTGTACGATCTTAACTTGATATTATTATCAAATTAATCATAAATCTTAGAACAAGTTAACAAAAATTAAAAAAAAAAAATGTGTCTTCTCAATTTAATATCTAATTATTTAAAAATCTTATAAAGATTTTTGAACAAAATTAAAAAAAGTTAAGAATAATCCAAACTGAATTATAAGTTTGAAAAGTAAATAAATATTTACAAGAACTTTAATGAAATAATTTTCCTTGAAAAAATTTCTAAAATTTCCGTTTTTTGTAAACAAAAATTTTTTAGACAAAAATATTTACAAACTATATATTAAAATATTATTTTTTACAAATTAATACTGAAAGCTACAATTTAAAAAATGAATTAATAAATAATATATGAATATAATTAAAAACAAAATAATTTTTTCATGCTCCACATTTAGTTATTTGAAAAATGTCTGAGAATTTCATTTGATAATAAAAGCATTTCTAAATTTGAGAATTAATTAATCTTTTAGTTGAGAAAGCTATTAGTTTCAAAGCGTTCTAAAACGTTTGACGTCTGAGATAGGGTTCGATTTCAAATCATTCTCAATTTGATATCACACCTTTGTGTTTGCTGGGATGTTAAATTTATCTGTAATAGTGTGTGTATTTATGTAGTGTAAAATTATATGCTTATAAAAATGCATTAATAACGTACCTTGGTTTTAAAAAAATAATTTTGTTCTTTTTTAATGTAAATGCGTAAGTTTCCGTAAGTTTCTAAACAAAACACCACTAAAAATAAATAAAAAATTCATTTAAAAAACCGCACCCACTTTAATATTAACATAAAAAAGCAAAATGACATTAATTTGTGCATATTGCATGTGTAATTTACGTTAAACTTTTCTTATAAAGTTACAGGCTAAATATATCTCAATTTCATAAAAGAATATTTTTTATTTTTTGAATTTTGTTTTGCTTTCAAGCACTGAAATGAAAAAATGCAAATGCTGGTACACTCACACAACCGTAGAATTTTTATTTATTGTTTTAATGAAAAGTACAAACAAGAAATGTAAAGAAAATCCAAAAAATAAGAATAGCATCGACAACGCTTCCAATACAACTTAAAAAATAAAATAAATAACATAATGGTCGATGACGTTTACTTTTCAATTGCTTTTTTTATTTTATTTTTATTATAGTTTATTTATGAGTCACTATATTATTCTCATTTATGTAGATTTGCAAAAATAGTATCAAAGACACAAAGTTTATTTATAACCAATTTTAATTATGCGAAAGTAATTAAAATGAATGTTTATGTTGGAGCGCGCTTTTTACATTTTTTCACAAATTGGCACATTTTTATCGTTTTTTATTAATTACCATTTAAAGGTTTTCTAAACGAAATTTCATTTGTTAACTAAAAAATAGTTACAGCAATAATTAATTGTTTGTTTTTCTAAACTCGTTTTTATTACAGCAAAATTCTGCTTCACCACTTTTTATTTGATCTTTTTCCTCGTAGATTTCGTTTTGAACTGAGAATTTTCTTTGACATGAAAATGAAGTAGTAAAAAAAAGCCGACACTTACGGTGTAAAAACGCTCAGTGTTGACAACGAATGTTAGGGAAAGTAAATTTAAAAGACTTGTGTTTTTTATTGATTTGAAAAACCTTTTTATATTTTTGATAATTTATTACAACAAATTCTTAATTTCAAATTAATTATAAGAAATCCTTAAATGCAGTTTAATTTTAATCAAATTTTAGTAGAAAATTAATTTGCCGTTTTTTAGTACTGCCAAGTTTATTACCATTCACAAGCATGAGCTGCCAGATCCAGCAATTTAATTATTTCTTTAAGATGTATTGTGATATATTTATGTCAGAAGAAAATAATGTTTACATAGTGTCTACATTAAATTTTTATCAAGACAAACGTCAGCAAATCAGTGCTTGTTACAGCTGTTAAACTACATATATAAAAACAATAATGAATTAGCGTCATTCGTACTATAATTTTAAAATTTTTCAGTGACATACCTAGTGTTGCCAGAACTTTTTGCTAAAACAAATCAAACTTCACAACTAAAAAGAACTGAACATTGCGAATGTAACTAGTCGTCTTCACGTAACATAAAATATTTAACATTAACACCATAGTATAATTAGAAAGTGTACTCCATAGTATAATTAGAAAGTATACTCGTAAGAACAGCTGTTTTACAATTTTTTCGTTGATACACCTCGCCTTACTGTTCAAGCATTTTAAACATTGGCCGGTAGAGCAGCTACAAAATAAGGATGGTTGTTTTGTAGAATGTCGATAGGTGTTATATGCGAGAGAGAGAGAGAGAGGAACAATTTTCATTGATACAGGCGCCTTACTGTCAAATTTTTCTTTGTCATTCCCATGTAATTTCGTGAGTATTTAGCCTTCCTCTCTTCGATTCTCTCATTTTCTGTTCATAGAATTTACTTGTGAGCGGTATTTACACAATTAAATAAAGGAATTGTTGTCGGAGAGCGAGACGTGAATTATGCTATGATTAAACAAACATCATGTTCCTGTTAATTTCGATCGTTCATGATGTTAAGGTATTTTTGATGTTTAAAAAACGGTTTTTAAAGCAAATTAAAAACATTTTAAACAAGAAGTGATATTAACTTCAAAATTGAACACACATTTATCATAACTGATTGGTAAGGTAAATAGTTTGTTCGTGAAACACAGGTGGAGAGGTAAATCTGGAGCAATAATGTTGGTATCATTCTAAACAAGTTTACAATATCTACATATAAAACAAGACAAGTTCGAATACATATTTGTAATATATTCGATCACCTAATAAAAGACATTGCATTAGCCAGATCAATTCAGTATGTTGTCAGAAAATCACGAAAGCTTTTATACTCAGAAATATATAAACATTTTCACAAAAAATGGCATGATAGAGTGTGCTAACGTTGATTAATTTCATAAGAAAAGTTAGGTAAAGATTTATCAAATAACATTCTATAATACGTGTTAAACTGGTGAAGAAATATAAAACGAGTATAGGAGAGAAGCGAGTGTATACGTTTTTTGCCAACAGAAACACAAATAGCAAACCATCTCATTATAAAAAGAGACACGAAATCGAATTTTGAGGAATTAGCTTAATAAAAAAAAAAAAAAAAAAAAAAAAAAATACTAATTTCATTTGAAATCTTGTTAAATAAAAATCATATTTTGCAGGAAAAAATCATCAGATCATATATCCTTTTAAAAGTCATCAATAATAAAATCATCATTCTGACAACGCTGGACATACCTCGCGGAACTGTCAAATTGATTTTGTATTCCTATACAATTTTTTTCTAATTATTTGTACTTCTCCTCTCCTTCACGTACCGTATATAATAACCTTTTTCTTGTTCGCACATGAACAAAACGTCGG
>MINK01172614.1:38672-49097 GCA_001735545.1 Phormia regina
AAAAAAAAAAAAAAAAAAAAAAAAAGGGCTAAAAACTTGCTGTAGGTACATAATAAATGTGTTGCAGTCTTTTTTCTCTGTTTAATTAATAGTAATATGCCGGTTTTTAAGTCGTCTTGTATCTTTGAGAATCATGTAATTTTTATAAAAGTATTTATTAATAAAAATTGTATGTTTTACAATTTTGTGTATGTACTTTTGGGTCTAACAAATTTATATATGTAACTTTGTGGAATTTTTGCTTTAAATTAATTTTGGCAAACTATTTTTTAATAGTTTCAAAAATGAAGTGTCTTATTTTATAATATTTCAATTCATAGTTAAAAATTTCATTTTGTTCAGAAAAAAAAAAAATAATAAAGTTATGGAACACTATAGTTTGTCAACCTAATTTTTATGGTTGGCTTTACTTGAGTAGTGTCACAACCATTAAATATATACAATATGTATTTTATTTCACTTTCTACGATTTAAAGTACATACAATACATTTATGTATGTATATAGAAATATATTTAGATATATACATGTGTATGTATGTAGTACTTATATATAAAAGTATAGTCACGATGACAATTTAATTACGTTAAACTAAATATGTAATAATAAACAAAAAAAAAAAAACTGGAGTTAAATAAATTATAAAGTTTAACATGACAACCATAGTGTCGATCAAAACCTAAAGAATAAATTTTGAGTAATAATGATTTTAAATTAAACATTATATTCATTAAAATTGCTTTTCGATCCCTTTTATTTAAAATTTTACTTATAATAAAAATTATCAAAATATTTTATTTTTTAAAATGTTTAGACTGAATCACTATTGACATTATTCTCTACTCTTCACTTCTCTTATTTGAAGTGATGAATAAAAAAAAATTATGTCTTTATAGAAAAAAAGTTTTATTTTGACATCCACTGTACAAATGTAGCATGCGTGCAAGAAATACATATGAACAAATTTGCAAACAATAATTTTTTTTAAGCTTTAAATAAATTGAAATATGAGATGAAAAAACTAATTATGTAATTATATTTTGCAGACTCATTCTTTTTTGACTTGAAAGGCGATTCGATGTATTGGATAACATTAAAATAATGTTTTTCAATAAAACACTTTAAAATGGATTTTCCTCGCTTGAAAATCCTCTTGATTTAAACAGCTTTATTGCTTGATGATAACACAGCTGGCAAAGCGACGACAAAGACAATGTCAGCCGTTAATAATTCACATAAAATTAATGGAAATTTAATTGTTAGTGCGAATAACACTAATTCTAATCCGTCAAACTCAAACACGACAGGAGCCACTACACATACACAAAATAAATCCTTAACAACTAATCCCGACCGTAACCAAACTCAACATAGTTATCAGCAGGAGCAGGAAAGCCATTTACAAAAAGCATATAATAGTGTACATGCACAACAACAACATACTTCAAAATTAGCAGCAATCAACACAAAATTGCAAGCACCGCAACAACATCAAAAACGTTCGTTAATACCTTCTGTGTCGTTACAGCAACAACATCAACAGCAGCAGCAGCAGCAACAACAAACCATAACGCTATTAAATTCGACAACATCAAAGGTTTCAGCCCCAACGCAAGCAAATCAATTGCAAACCATAGCTACCATACACCAGCCATCTTCACAGGGGCAACAACGTAACGCTCAATCAACGGCGGCCACAAATAATACAATAACACAAACAACAACTACAGCAACAGGTTCAGAAAATCCTGTAGCACGTAGAAGTTTTTTTCATTTGCAAACTCTTAAATCTGCTGGCAATAGTTTAAAAGCTCCTGCCCATTCTATACCACCACGTTATCAACCTCCACCACAACCACAAAGTAACACAAATCCTACGGCAGGTATTTTGAAAAATATAAATACCCAACAAAGATTAACTAACGGTTCGAAACCTGCTTATCCATCCTGTTTTCCATCCGAAACTGCGGGAAATCATTTAAATAATCTTAAATATCCACCAGATATACCACAACTTTCAAGTGTTTTTATACCAGATTCCTTGAAAAATCCTACAAAATCCGCACGTTATTCTCTACAGCAACAAAGGCAACAAAACAATCATCAGACTCAATTACAACAACAACAGCAAAGATTAAGAAGTAGTGTCAATCAAACGTCAACTACAAACGGTCATACAACACAACATCAAACATCAGTCGAACAACAACAGCAGCAGCAGCACCAACAACAACAACAGCAGCAGCATCAGGATATGTTAAAATTTGTACGAAAACCAGATCCAGATCATCCTTCACCAAATGCTTCGGTTACATCTAGCGGTACGGGTGGTATACCAGCATCAGCTGGTCGTTTAACAGCCGAACAAAATCGTCAATTACAATCGTTAATCAACGAGTTGCGATCGCTTAAAGAACAAAATCAAAGATTAATGGATGATAATCAAGAATTACGGGATCTGTGTTGTTTCTTGGATGATGACCGTCAGAAGGGTAGGAAATTGGCTAGAGAGTGGCAGAGATTTGGTAGATATACAGCAAGTGTTATGAGACAAGAAGTGGCAGCTTATCAGGTGGGTTTTAATTATTTAAATTGAAAGTTTAAATTATTTTAATATCAAACAAATTCATGTAATTTTTTCAGAATAAATTGCGCCAATTGGATGACAAGCAACAGGAATTGATAACTGATAATTTGGAATTGAAAGAATTGTGTCTGTATTTGGATGAGGAACGAGCTCACATGGCGGCCAACTCAATTTGTGTTAATTGTGGAGCGAGTACGCGTAATGCTTTAAGAGATGATGGGGATGGCTCTAGTTCTAGTACGAATGCTGATGAAAATATAACAGCATTGAGAAACTATGAAAGTCAATTGCCGGTAAGTTTAAAAGAATTTTTTCTTAACTATAATCAAAAATATAATAAAAATCGAAATTATAGACTAAACTATTTTTTACATTATAATATATAATTGGAACTAACTATACGAAACTATAGCCTGTTAAAATATTTTTTAAATCACTTTCACAACATTCATATATAGAAAATTGTATTTAACTTAATTTCGATTCTTCTTTTATTACAGGATTTACATTTACGCTCAACGCTACAAGATCAAACCCTGCAATATGTTCGATCACTAGAACGACGTATACAACAATTGGAAAAGGAACGAAATGATACCAAGACTGCGTCAACAACACCCACACCCACAGCAAATATACTAAGTCCTCTACAGCAACGTCGTCAAACACAACCTTCACAACCACTGCCACATTTATCTACAACATCAACAACCCACAGCCAAAAATCAACACAACAAACATCATCTGCTCTAACCGATGGCTTATTGGACCCAATTTCTGGTCGTCCTGAAGCTGTAGTACGAGCCTTACAGGTCTTAGAAGTACGAGAACAATTAGAACGCGACAGATTGGGCAATTTAACGGGACAAACTATAGATCAGATGGATGATGGTGAAAAAGCCCTAGTAAGAGAAATGTGCAATGTTGTTTGGCGAAAATTGGAGGGTAGTCCAAATGGTCCCACAGCCTTGGAAACACTTTAGATGTAATTAAATGCTTAATTGTATTATTATCTAAATTGAACTTCATATTTTCTTTTGGAGAAAAATTGATGTTACAATTTTGTATACGTTTTGCATTTCTGGCCTCTCCTGTAGTCTTTAGTAGCTTTTGTACAAAACATTTAGTTTCTCATATTCTTCCCATGACGCACTAATTAACATAAGTAATTTCCATTTTCAAAATATTTATACTCAATAGAAAATTCCAGGTCTTTATTAGATTTTCATTTAAGCTTAAAGAGAGAAAGGGATGACACTATTTATCAAAAAAAAAAAAGTACGAAATTTCTAGACTGTCATCATTTTTTTTTTTTTTCAAATAATTGAAAATTTATCAAAGATTTAGAATTTTCTATTGTTGATTTTTAATCTTTATGTGTTTTTATATAAGCTTTACTTTTTTTTTTCATTTATGTAAGTTATTAACTAATACTCTCTTATCTCTCCGTAAAGACTTTAATCAATTATATATTTTAAAAAATATATACATTTGATTTAATGTTTACTAATGTACATTTAATTAGTTCTACTAAGAATTTAACTTTTTTAAATCTTTTCGTATGTATTTTTTTTTACTAATTTATTATTGAATAAATCTTTTTATTTTTATAACCAACGGAAATAAAATAATAAAAACAAGAAAACATTTATTAATAAACACAAAAATTAATTAAACGAAAATCTTTTTATTTGATAACCGTCTACTTTCAGGGAAATGAATAATAAATACTCAGTAGGCAAAAGGAGAGATTTTACTAGAAATATTTTATTAAAAAAAAAAAAAAAAAGAATAAAAATATGAAATTTTTTAATCGCTGGTAGGAAATGCAAGACAGATTTTAATCGTTAGTTTAATATTTTTTTTATATTCGTATATTGGTAGTCTTAAAGATATCGAAAATCTCAGCTCTTCATAGAAACTCCGATTTCCTTGCCAGGGAAGTTTGATATTTTATTCTTTTATTAAATTTTTATGAATTAAAAACAATTATGTTCATTGGCTATTGTATTTGCATTGATTCTGTTTCAATAGACACTATATTTTCCGTATTAACTCCTTAACATAACTAAAATAATTTTCTCCTCAATAATTTGAAAAAAAAAACAATTTATGCGCTTTATTCATTTATAAATGTCAGTGAGTATTGTGCGCTTTTTTGTTTTAAATTAACAACAATTCATGTTAATACGACAACTGTTTCTTTGCAGATACCATTCAAGCTATATCACAGTCTTTTGATTTCCCACTTTTCTTTTTGTTTTTTTCAAAGTATTTCTTCCCTCTCTAAACTTTATCTGCAACATTTAATTACGTACAATGGTGTGCATAGAGTTATATTTAGTGTGCAGTAATCACACATCGAACGTCGTAATAATTGTTAGGTTATTTTCTCAAAGCTTTTTAGTTTCATTTCATTGTTATAACAACAATTTGTTTGAAATTTTATAAGTTTTACTTTCATTGATTGTTTATTTTTTTTCTTGTTGTTATTTCTTTTTTTTTTTTTTTTCATTGTTGTTGCAGTTTTCTTATGAACTTTTAGACAGCAATAGATGTTCCCACATATGCTGTATGTACAATAATTTCAACAACAATATAATTTCATTCAATACGAAGCACAAAGAAAATAATATAAAAGCTGCTTACATGAATACCAGCCAGATCTTTCTTTCTTTCTATTTTTTTTTTTTTTTGGTTTTGTTTATTTTTTGTGAATTATCCTCCACCAAAAATTTCATTCATTATAGTCGGCAACATTACAATTTTCTGTTTTTGGACTTTTTTTGTTTTTGTTTTTTTTTTTTTGAAATCATTTATTATTTAAATAAACTTACTTACATATGTATGTATGTAATATATGTTTGTTGGTATTTGTTATCATTTGTGTTCTCATTCTGTGTTTTACTTTATTCATTTTATCTTTTTTTTCAAAAGTTTTTGTCATTGCCATTCATATAAACAGCACAACAAGATGTCATGGATGGCGGGGAAAATCAGGTTAAACAACTTGTTGTTATAACAAGACCATGGAATGAAAGTTTATTTTGCATTGTCCGTATCGAGTAGATTTACAGTGCAATTTTTATACTGTTTTACACTATTAATGCTATAGTATGGTGAATCTCGTAAATGTGGTCAAGTTGACATAGATAAAGAATAGAAAAATAGGTTTTGTTTAGATTTTCAGTTTTTGTTGCAGTGAAAACGTAAACACAAACATTATTATGATATTGAATGTAGAACATATGTTGTAGTATTTATCATCTTATTGATTGTGGTAGTATTTAAGCGATGCAATCGGATTTTATGGTATTTGGAGAATATTATATTATCCGTTAGTATTTGCTTTTTCTTCTAAAGAGAATTGAATAAAAATGCAGTAGAATTGTAACTTCAACTAAAATAGAGCAAAATTTATAACATTCGTGTAATCTATTCTTAATCCATGGACTAAAACTTAATAGCCTGGGAGAAATTAAAAGATTAATAAAAGAAATGAAAAATATAATGACAATAGAGTGCACTCGCGAAAACGTGAATGATCTAGAAATTTGAACAAATTTGTTTACACAGACTATTATTAAACGTGAATAAAACATCAAAGCTCAAAAACGTGAAGAATATTTCTTTTTTATTAAGAACAATATGTTTTTGTTTCTAATCCTGGAAGCAATAATATCTGTTTTTGTTCATTAAAACAAAGAAGTTTCATATATATGTTCGCCAATCAAAAACGTAAACAATCTCGAAGACCCTTGGTGAAAATTAGTTCACTTTTCTGTGAGTCTACTGTAATAATAATAAAAAGAAATGGGAAGAGAGTTCAGTATAAAGTTCTTGTGTGTGAAATTTATTTACAGTTTGTGTCTTAAGTCTTTTGTATTTTTAAAATATTTAATAAATAATAAAAAATTGGTGTTTTAAATTTTTCATTTTACAATCAAAATAAAATGCCCAGGAAAAATTTTGGAACACGTTATAAATTTATTAGTTTTAGAACTGATATAATCAGTGTAGTCGCTACCAAGAAAAACATTCTTAAGATTCTAATTTGGTTTTAAGGAGTATTTTTGATTAAGAACTAATTCTGTATGATTTTATACCACTTCTCTAAATAAATGATCGATCCCTTTATGACTTCCTAGAACTTTTTAATAAAAAATTCCAAAGAAGTTGTCTATAGGAAATTAATCTTTAGAATATAAAATAAAAAGTAGGTACTGAAATCGATCCCAAATCTTCTATGTAATTAGTTCCGAATGTAACAAATTCGAACAAAAATCATTAAATAGGAAACTAGTTCTAGAACCGTTCCATAGAATGGGTTTGGGCTAGGTAATACTTCTGGGGAATTAATTGTGGAGGTGCTAATATCAAACCAAAATCATTGGACAGAACGCTTAAGTAGCACGGTACAGGTTATTTTCATGGGTTCTGGAACTTGTTGAAATAATACAATTTTTTAAAAAAAATTAATTAATGTTTGTGTCTTAAGTTTTTTGACTTCTAGAAATACGTGTTATGTTGATAAAAAGTTTGTGGCTTAAGTCTTTTTTTAATTTAATTCGATTTTATTAAGAATTTCTAATCCATGTTTCACTTAAGAAATAGTAATTTAGTTACATTTACTATGTGAATATGAATCATTTGGTTTATCCTAGTAAAACAGTTTCTTTCATAAGCCTTTTGTTTAACATTTGTAACAATGATTTTCAATTTATATCTCTATTTTGGCATGGTTATAAATTTTTTAGTATTTACAACGTTATAAAAAGCAGAAAAACTAAAATATTATGTTGTAATTGATGTAAAAAACACAAACAATATGTGTGGATGTTAATACTATTAAAACATAAAACATATTTTTCTAAGAGTTGCAACAAAATTTTAACACTTAGGTTTTATGCTTTTATAATTTCAGGTTTGAACTCTTTCAAAAAATCTTTCATTTAAATTTTGAAAACATATAAATGAATTTTATGTCTATGGAAGTGTATCTGTAATTTTAAGTTGGCCCAGTCCACCAATAAAATTCTATATTTTTTCAATATATACCAATAATTATTACTTTTTCAGTTCATTTTTTCACACCTCAATTATAGCTTCTCATTGCAGCATTGATGATTTCCCAAAGAGAGAAATTAATATTATATCAGAAAATTAGAATTGATTTTTTGGAAAAAAAATTACACACTTTATTTAAAATATCAACTGCAACAAACTCTCTCTTCAATTAAAGTTATTCTGCAACATTTTAAAACTTGTCCAAGACAAAATAACAAACCAACCATTCGTGCAGCATTAAATTAATAACATTTAACAGCCTAGACTTATTTTGTTTTAAACTTTAAGACAGAGAGCACATGCTGGGGAACGAAAATACATAAAAACAAAGATATTCTTACAACTTAAACATTGTCATTAAAATACGACATTAAGGAAGAAAACGTAAACACTTCAAAAAAAAAAAAAAGATTTTAAAAATAGTTTGTAATAAATAAAATTAAACCCGACAAAAAAGAGAAAGAAAAAAATGCTTAAATGTGTTCAAAAAGATTTTCTATGCCAAAGTGTAATGACCTGAAAACAACACAATAGCACCTAAAATATAAAATAAAATAAAAATCTTATTAAGTATTAGAAAATTATTTAAAATAAAAACAAAATAAATGATGATAATGAAAGTGTTTGTTAGGCAAAGTGGCAGCTACTTTAACGGCGGTGTTAACCATAAAATAATTAGTGTTCCTTTAAAAAAGAAAACAACAAAAACGACAACAATAGCAACGATAGAAAAGTGCATAAAAATATTTTTACTCTTAGGTATGATGTCGTTGTTGCTGATAACAGCTACTGTAGTAAGAGCGGCGCCTCATGCTGTTAGTAATAATAGAATAACGTCTGTTAACCTTAATCATGCCGTTTGGCCTCCAATGAAACATCATGATATTTGGAATGATGATAAACGATATTTAAGGCACAAAGAGTATGACGAAAATGACGAAATGTCTGATGACACAAAACAGAAATTATATGAAAATATTGTTGACTTTAGTTCTAGGCAATTTTTAAGAGATTTGGCGGTAAATGATAATGATTTGAAAGAAGCCTCGAATTATGTGAATGACTCAAAAAGGCAAAGTAAAGGTAGATTATTAAGTAATTCAACTATTAATTACTATGAAAATATATTATTTGTAATTATTTCTGCAGTTATACATTTATTTCCTGT
Organism: Phormia regina; assembly: GCA_001735545.1. Lineage (NCBI taxonomy): Eukaryota > Metazoa > Arthropoda > Insecta > Diptera > Calliphoridae > Phormia > Phormia regina. Next base: position 47,494 of record MINK01172614.1, read on the forward strand.
TCCTGTTGATGGCGAATGCTTATCAGATGATGGTCGTCGTACTGGCACTTGTTTTAATGCTTATGAATGCCGTAATAAGGGTGGTGAGGCCAAAGGTGAATGTGCTTTAGGTTTTGGTGTTTGTTGTATATGTAAGTAATATTTTTAATTAAAACTTCAAAAATAAATTAAAAAACTTTTTTCTTAATTTTTGTAGTCATCGCTAATTGCAATGAGACAATTAGCAACAATATAACTTATTTGGTGTCTCCTAATTTTCCCAGTTTTATGCCCAACAATGTCACTAATTGTAGTTTAAAAATCAAACTAATGAATGATGACATAAGCCAATTACGCATTGATTTTTATCATTTTATATTGGGTCAACCTAATCGTCGTAATGGTGTATGCGATGGTGATGTTTTTAGTGTTTCTGGTGGTCCCGGAGGAACGATTTCTTTGTGTGGCCAAAATAGTGGACAACATAGTAAGTAGTTTTGTTTATGAGTTTCTTTTTTTTTTTTTTTTTTTAATTGTTCATTTTTAAATATTGTAAAACTGGTTTAAAATTTCAGAAAGTTTCTTTTTTTTTATAAAAATGATTACTTTTTAATAAGTACATATTATTATTATTATTATTATTATTTTAACTTTCGTACTTTTTTCTTGAAACACTTTAAATTTTAGTTTTTTTTTTTTAGGAAAATTAGTTGTTTTTGATAAAATCAATACTTTTTAAAGAAAAATATAAATTTGAAAATTTTAATTTTGCAACTTTTTCAATTATTTTTATTTAAAATAATTTTTTTTAATTAAATATTATTATTTTTTTTTAAACAAAATTTAAGTTGGTTTTAAGCAAAGCGTATTAAAAAGGTGAAGTTGTTAACCCATCATAAGTGTGAGTGTATGAAAATAAAAAATTGTAAAAAAAAATTACAATATTATATTTTAAAAATATTTTTCATATTATTATTGTGTTTGTGGGTTTAAATTCTCTATTAAAAAGTAACTCACGACTTTATATAAGATATGTGTGGAATTAAAGCGCAAAATATTCAGAAAATTTAGTCGATATAAAAAAGAATGTAAATTGAAATACATAAATTTAAATTGTTTATACATTTTCTTTTCTCTACAATATTTACTTTTGGCACTCCCAATTATTCTTAGTTGGGTTGTTGTATTTGTTGCCCAAATGCCTTAACCTGATATATGAGCCTTGATTTTAAGGATGAAAAGCATAATGAGGGGTAAGGGCGAAATTTAAACATTTTTATAGAGCAATTTAAAACATTTTTATAGAGCTCTGTGTATAAAATAAATATAAAAGAACCAACTCATTAACATATATTATTTAACATTAACACTAACTTCATGTTACTGATAAATGTATATCGTTCAATTTGATGTTAATGTTAATTTTTTTGATGTTTAAACATAGTTGTTAAAGCAAATGTTAAGCTAACCATGTTTAAACATCGAACAAATTAATATTAACCTCAAATTGAACGATCTACATTTATCACTAGTCGTCTTCACGTAACATGAAATATTTAACATTAAACCTAACATCGTGTTAATGATAAATGTAGGTCGTTCAATTTGATGTTAATGTTATTATT
>MINK01172615.1:0-13656 GCA_001735545.1 Phormia regina
TGTTTGAATAACGAAGTTATAACTCGTATTTACCCTTTTTGGTACTTTTTTTCCCTTTGATATAACACAAATGTTATTCCTATAAATTTCAAAATTGTAATGGGATCTAACTTTGAAATTTTCACATATACGTTCAAGTAAATAGGAAAAATATTTTGTTTATATTTTTGAGTTCAATATTATACAATCTTCAAAAAGTACCATTAAAAAATGAAAAAGTACCATAAATTTCCCCTTGGAAATTTGCACTTACTTAAGACTTTATATAATTAAGTTCATGGTTTCAGGTTTAATATTATAGAAATTTTGTAATTGTGCTTGAATAAAAAAGTTACTCTTTTTGGTACTTTTTCCCCCCTAAGATGTAACAAAAATGTTATTCCTATAAATTTCAAAATTCTAATGGGATGTAACTATCAGATATTCATATGTATAAAAAATAATAATAATAATATTTTTACAATTGAACATTATGGAAATTTTAAAAAAGTACCATTAAAAAAAAGTACCATAAATTCGCCCTTAAAAAATTTCTCATACTTTAGACTTTATATAATTACTTTCATGGTTTCAGGTTTAACATTATAGAAATTTTGTAATTGTGTTTGAGTAAAGAAGTTGTAATTCGTATTTGGTACTTTTTCCGTCTGTAACAGAAATGTTATTTCAAAATTGTACTGGGATCTAACTTTAAAATATTCGTATGTACATGCTAGTAAATAGAAAAAATATTTTGTTTAATAAAATTAATAAAAACAAGAATAAATTTTTCCCTAAAAAGTTTAAATATCCAAAAAGTACCAAAATTTATATTTAAAAATTNNAACATTAAAATATATATACGTACGTACTAGTAAATAGAAAAAAAATTTGCAATAAAGTGTCAGAAATAGCTACGATGTTTAGAATTTATAAAAAAGTACCAAACTTGAATTGAAAAATTTTTAAGAGGTACTAATGTAGTATATATTTTAGTTGTATGTTTAGATCCAAAGAATACTAAGAACAGAAAGTTTGTCCAATTAGTGCAACAACAACATTTCTCTCTTCTCACATACAAGTTCTGTGTGAATTCAACACACTTGTGAGAGAGAGAGAGAAACATCACAAAATAACAAATATTTTTTTTTTATAAAATTTAAGGAAAATTTCGGTCCCGTTGCAAGAATATTTTCCACAAATTGAAAAAAAAGAAATTATTTTATTTTTGACATTGATTATGATTATATGTGAAAAGTGGTTTCTGCACTAATAAATTTCAGATAAAATGGACAAAACACATCTTAAAGTTTAGGTTTTTTTTTTTTTTTTTTTTTTGATAACAGAGTTAGTTTTTTCTGACAAGCTTTCCATTCTTAGTATTTCTTTGCCTTAGTAGGTTTTTCACAATATATTATATTTTCAAAAAACATATAAATGTCTACTACAAGTATCGAATATTGAAAGAAGGTTTCAAAAGAAATCTTCAAACGGCAGTATTATGAATAACTAAAACCATTATCTAAAAAATTCGTTTGAATTTTAAAAAAATAAATGTTTAAATAATTATTTAAAAACAGCGGAGAGTGTTGCTAGAAATAATTGATTTTAATAAAAGTACTTATATATTTTACTATAATTCACAAATTCATTAACTTTTATTTATTTATTATATATTTTTCACTTTAATAAAAATTTCTACTAACAGGAAATCATTAACGTCCTGACGTTTTATTACGATTATGAAAAGTTGTGCTAATGTTTTTTTAATTGTTTCATGGTTTTAATTGTTTCATGTATTTCTCAATAAATATTAATAACAATTGTAAATAAAAAAGATTAATTAAAAACTATAATTAAATTTTAAAACTCACAGAAAAATGTTACCAATTAACAGCAAAAATATATCGAAAATTAATTGCATTCCAATCAAAACTCATAACTCAAATTTACACCTGTCTCATCCAATGATTTATATCAATTACTTGAATTATAGTAGAAATTGAAAAATAAAAAAAAAAAATTATTTCCAATTAACTAAATTAATTAATATCAATCAATCGAGTAGATGATTGAATAAATTAAAAATGTGTAAAAGAAATTAAAATCATTAACCAAAATTTAATATATTTATTAAATTTTATTAAAAATTCTAACAATGGTGTTAATTTGAAAAAAGGCCGGTAATAATTTTTTCTGTGCTAATAATAAAAATAAGTAAAAATGATACATAAAAGCCACAACCCAATTATGTGATTTTAGAAGTAAGTCAATAAAATCGTCATCTTTTGAATAGTTAACAACATGTTCACAACCTTCTTTTGATAACGATTTCATCATGTATGTAGAAGTTATGTAAATTTAAAAATTTACTTGAGAAAATAAATTCGTATTTTCCAAAAATCTAAGGATATGTTAAACTAATTTTTGAATTGCTATTGTTGTAAGTTCGTTCAACTTCCCAAACTGTCCGATAAAAATTATCAATGAGCTTTTCGAATTTTATCGAGACCAAAATTTGCTTAGCATAAAAGATCATCAATCAACTATAAAGTATTATTTTTCATAATAAAGTACAGTTTAAAATAACTTGTTTTTAGTAATTAGAGGAAGGTTATTAACGGTTTTCTTTTTTTGTTTCTTTCGAGAAAAACTCGTCTATCTGATCAACAGAACAAACCTAAGACCTAACAGTTCTGTTCTAAAAAGAAATCTCTATTTAAATTCATGTTTATCATACTACGACTAATTACTTCTTAATAACTTAAAGAGATTTTTCCATATTTTTTGCATTTCCCAATTATATGATTTCACTTTGTGTAATTTATTGATTTTTTTTTTTTTTTTGCGTACAAAACTTACTATTGAAGTTTATTTTTGAAATCCAATAAAAATTAAAATTTTAATTCTCAATTTTGAAAAATATTTTTTAATACCTCTTTACTTATGAGACTAAACAGAAGACATCTTTTAGGAAGCCTTTTTTCTTAAGCAGGGAGTTTTCCCGAAATTTTTAATGTTTACCCATAACGTTCCACAACAACATGATCTAAATATGAAATCAAATGTTACTTATGCCGTTTAACACAAACAATACAATTAAGTTAAATAAACTTAAAGTTAATATTTCTCGATAAACAGATTTAAAAAGTTAGTAACATTCATGCTTAGTATTATTGTGAATTTGTTTTCGATATCTAAACAGTAAAAAAAAAAAAAAAAAACTTAAACATAATTTTATTTGTTTTTTTAAAATATAAAAACCGCACACATGAAATTTATTGTTCTTCTAAAGGATTTTCATGCTTTATATGGGAAGGCTAGTAAGTCGACTTGTATTCGTTCATATAGATTAACAGGCGGCTTTGGACAGCCATCCTTAAATCACTTATATATGTACTTAAATGGAAACATTTTGATTCTTAATACGTTAATTGGGGCTCTTGAAAATGTTTATCATGCCATTCCGCTAGCACATGTCCATTGGAAATAGTTAATGAATACAAACAATTAAATGAATTTCGTTCTGATAGGATCCACTGAGTAAAAGCAGTGAATGATCAGGAATTCTGGGTATAATTGTGTTCTGGACTGGGTTATTGATTGAATTATTTTCCTAGAGCTTAGAGACAAATATATGAGGATATGATTCAAAAAATGGATCATTTCTCTATGCATAATAAATTATTAATGCAATCTATTAAAATGCGGCATATGTTGAAAAAAAAAAAATAATAAAATTTCCAAGAGAACCAATTTTAGGGTGTTATTTTTTAATATATTTTATATATATAGTAAATAATATTTTTTTATTAAAAGCTGCCATTTAAAAATATATACTTTTCGACCCCCAGTTTTTATCGTGCAAGGTAATACCATATTTATTTTCGATGTCCTTTAACAAATATATAGGAATCCATATTAAAGAATTTCTTTCAAATAACATAAATTTTTTCTATTATAGTTTTGATAACAAATTAAAATAAAAAATAACTGAAAGCATTTTTTTGTCGATTTACATTTAACTGTAAAGTAGTATTAAACTAGTACGTTGTGTTAATGAATTTATTCATTTTAACATCTTTTGTGTAAACTAAAGTTAGTATTTTAAACGTCAGTATTATTGTTTTATTGTTTACGGGCCTTAAAGTAATTCATAGCTATGTTGCTTCTAAGTAATTAAAGAATAGCTTTCCTCATTTTCTTTTTCAATTTTTAATTGAAAAATTGCATAAACCTACATTAACCTATCATTAATTCGCCCTCATACCTAGGACAAAAATTTAAAATATATTTAATGCAGAAAAAATATCAAAGAAAACTTTGTATTAGAAGCATAGAATACACAAACTAGAACTCCAACTTCTTCACAAAAAACCTAACAGAATTAATCAACAAAACCTGCAACTTTTTGCATGTGTTAGTAAAATTTTTCTACCAGAACAAAATTAATAAACAGTGTGAAGAGAAGCTTTTTTTTGTTTCTGAGCGAATGAAAAGAGTGGACTTCTAGTTGTCTCTATGGTATCTATTCATTATCACTTACAATAACACTGAAGTATAAATAATGTTGAACGACAAATTGATTTTTACCTATTGTTTCCGGTGACATTGTATTCTTAAATTAATAACTATGAAAAATATATTTGAAAATATATCAAATTCAATGTTATACAATGTTGATGCCAAAAATAAAGGTACATTTCATATAACACATTCTTCGTGTGCAGTAACAAACACTGAATTAAATTGTATAAAACAAGTTGAGAAAGAAGAAAACGAAATTGTATATCTACTGTGATATATGAAATAAAAATTATTATGTAATCGAATTTAAATTATGTTAATTTTACAAGAATTTGCGAAATTTTTAGATCATTTAAATTTCCTACCAATTTTAGTTGAAGCTACATTTTACGTTCCATCTAGGGTTTAAGAATCCCTGATATTTTTGTTTCCGCGAAACGGGAATGAAAAAATTCGACTTTTCCCGGGAATCCCGGGAAACTTAAAATGAATTAGAAATAAAGCCAAATAATTTTATTATAGGGAATATTATTTTCTATTCAATACTTAACACAAACATTATTAATCACGTTTATGATTGAATTAACAGAAAAAAACATATTAAAGTATGACTTCCACAATTTAAAGATTTTAAAATATTTCATACAAATTAAAGATTTAATAATTTAATTTACTTTTCAAAGTCGAATTAAATTTATTGTCCCATGCATTTCCTTGGAGAATTCATGACAATTCAAAGACTGAAACTCTTTGACTTTAATTCCTTAAAGAATGCATTACCAATTATACAATTCAAGCTTAAAAAATATTTTGAATAATTAAAGTTTTCTTCTTTTTAAATCTTTTACGAATTAGCTTTAGAAAATATTTTTTGATACATTTTGTAAAATATTAGCTTTCTTCCCGTATTCTAAATTGAGAGCTCGCGGGATCCCTGCTTTACCGAAAAGTGTTCCCGTACTCGAAATTGGGAAATGAGAGAGATTTTTAGTGAATAATGGTCTTCTACTTGCACAAAGCAGCCCAGATTATTTCTGTGGATAAAATTAGCCCATTTAAAGCCGCGTAAATATTCAGCAGAGATATTTTAAAAAATCTTTGATTTTCTTATTGTCTACATATAAAATAAGCATAAAGTTTTAAAAATGTTGAAAAACTATATTAGGTTCTCATAGAGAGGTATGTATTTAATTAGGGGCGTGGTCAGGTTATGGGTATTTCCAGAAGGAGTTTTTGTACAAAAATAAGTTAGTAAATATCTATATATATATAATATACTTTATATATAAAAAACTATATTGCCAAATATAATTAATTTGAAAGAAATATTCGAAAAAATTATAAATTAAAATATTACCAAATGACGCGTTTTATTTTTTTGATCTGTGGTGAAAAGTTATTGCCTAAATTTTGGCATATATAATTTTATCAATTATTTATATAATAAGATAAAAAACACTGGGGCTCTTTAGACTCCATAAAAATGGTCGATTAAACCGCTGTACTCGATCAAGTACAATGATGGGTTAGTAAATTGTCAAATAAGCAAAAAATACAAATAAAAACTTTGTATAAAAATAAATAAAAATTATTTTGTTTTTGTTACTAAAAGAAAACTTTAAATTAAAAAAAAAAAATTACCTATGCTAAAAAAATAACATTCGCGTATGAATTTCAAAAATAGTTTGATGTTTTCTTTTGCAAATTTTTGATAAAAACAACAGCCTTTTCTTATTTTACCCAAAAAGTTCGCAAAAATAGCAACTTAATTTGCAGAAAATTTGATTTAACAGAAATTCAATGATTTCTATATAAAATAATTCAGTAGAAATATGCTTTTGTGAATGATATTATTGAATATTCAGATTTTTAACTTAAATAGTTTTTCATGCTAAAAATTTAAAAAAAGATAAACCCCAATTAGGGTTTCTTATCGTTTTAATTCGTTCTAATACACAAATCTAAAAACTTTTTAAGTTGGATCTCAACACTATTTTGTGGTCCAATGATGTTCGGAAATCTGATAAAAATTAGTTTTCATTTAAAGATAAAGTTAAGTATTTCAAGACGAATATTTAAAAAAATAAAGTACATTCGTGGCTTAATAAAATTACACGTTTTAATTTTTTTGAAAAAATAGAATTGTAATAAATTTCTGATGTTATAAGAAAAGCTCTTATCCATTTTCATTTAAACATTTTTACATATTTAATTTTTATACATATTCCAAAATTAATTACACAGGTTCAAATATTAATTATGTTTATTATTGCCAAAATAATGCCTTTGCGATAAATCAAACTTGAGATTTATATGTCGAATAAAGATATTGGCAAAAAAATATGAAAAAACCTTTCAAAGCAAAGATGAGATTAAATAAAGTTTTAAAATGGTACATCAACATTAAAATGTTTAAAAAATTGTAGCAATCTGTAGTTAAAAACAATATGTAGTATTAACATCTAAAAATGCGTTTAGAAAGTTGTTGGGTTATTACATTAATGTAAAGCTTTCACTGAGGCGATACCAATAGTAACATTTTTGCTATAGGATTATAAAACTACATAAATATTAAACTTCCCGTTTTCCCGGGAAAATTTAAAAAAAATCCCGGGAATTCCCGAACAGTATAAAGTCGATCTGTTGATGTTGTAGGAGCGCAAAATAATACAAGAAGGATATCAAAAGATCTTAGGAAGAGTTTGTGAAAATAAAATGGAAAACAATAACAACAACATTATTTCGGCAAACACATAAACCTATACATTGTTGTTTTATGTGGATGTAGAAATTGATTCAGTAAAAACAAAAATTATATTAATATGTTATACATAGATACAATATAATACAGGCGCGGATCCACGGAGAGGGAAAGGAAATTTCCCTCCCCAAAATGATAAATCTTAATGCAAAATTTGTACTAAATCATAAAATTAAAGGAAATAGCTGTGAAAATCATTCTAGTTTCCTCCCCCAAAAGCATGAGCTAGTTCCGCGTTCCGCTAGTATATTTTAAAACTATAAAATCGAATCCCAAAAAGGGTACAATTACAAATATCAAAACTATGTTAAAATATTTTTAAACAAAAAATAAAAGTCACAAAATAACAGCCACCGTCTAACTTTTATAACAATAGAATTTTGTTTCAACTCTTATTCGTAGCTCGAGGCTTATGTACTTATGTATTTTTGGTTACAACTATGTAAATTGTTCGGAACCAAAAACATCTGTAGACAAACAAAAATAAGAGTTTACTTCCGTATGAATAACCCTATACCTAGACTTGTATTACGTTCAAACATTTTAATTTTGTTTATTAACTTAAGAGCAACAAGAACAAAAACAAACAAACAAACAAATAAATACTGAAAAATATCACAAGAAAAACAAAACAAAAACTACACATCTTTATTATTTTTATATGCATACTAGCTCATTCCGGTAAGTTTCGCTATCCCTTTTGATGTGAAAACGAATATTTACTTTGTATGGGAAATAAAACTCACTCGTTTTGATAAGGGAATCTACAGGGAGGGAAAATGAAAATTTACCTCCCCAAATAAAAGCGCTTAATGAATAATCTGTACTAAATCATATAATTTAAGAAATAATTAAGAAAATCAATCTATTTTTTCTCATCCAAAAGCTAGAACTAAATCCGCGTCTGTTCTAGACTATGTGTGGGAGCTAACATTACATCTGGTACTAACGAAACATATAAAAAAATTCAAGGAAAAAGATCCAAGAGTCTAGCCTTTTATAAAGTCTAAACAAACAAACAGACCATCAAACAAACACAGTTTAATTTTTATAGTATTTATAATAAATAGATAAATATGTTTGTATATATATTGCTGTTTAATGTTAATGTACGACTGAATAACTGACTGATTGTCTTTTTTTTTTTTTTTTTTTTTTTTTTTTTTGAGCTTCGCCCAAAATAGTAGTTATATTCTTTTCGTAGCAATCTTTGTACATATTTTTTTTTTATTTTTTACGTTATTTAAAGAGCTAGTAAAAAACTATGAATATTAGGGTAATTAAACATCAGTCATTCTTGAATAAAACAGCATTATTTTTACCAAAAGTTAAAAAACGAAAAATTTTATGAATTTCAGCATTATTTCTGTTTTAATAATTTTCAAATATATAATATCTATGTAGGATAACGAATCATGGGCCTTTGTCGTGTTGTGTAAACCTACACTTTAATAGAATTCAATAAATTTCAATCTAATGTAGGGTAATAGCACATTCTAACACACACACACACATACTCTCATACACAAAAGATTTAAATATAACATACAGTTAATATAGTGTGCGTATGCGTGCACATAAGTATGTTTGAATTTCATACTTTTTACCTCATCTTTTTATGTGTTGTCCTTTGAGGCGGTTTTGAATAAAATCAATGGTTGAATGAATTACTAAATAAATAAGTAAATGAATGAGTGATTGAATGAATGAATATTTAAGTAAGTGGGTGATGTAGTTACTGAATGAATGTAAACTTATAAAATAAAAATAAATAAATAAATAAATGAAAGCGACATTGTAAATTTACGAATAAAAATAAAATAAAAACAACAGACGAAATAAAATAATCAGGAAATTGTTCTTTGATCTTAGTTCCTCTGTTTTTTTTTTTTTTTGTTTTGTTTTCACTGCCGTTTTGTGTGTGTGTGTGTGTGTATGTATGACACAGTATTTATTTTATATTAATGTACATGTGTGTGTTTCTCTGTATAAGTACTTCATCATTTTTTTACTAGGACTTTTGTGGATGTTGTTTTGTTTTCTGTCAACTTCTTGAAAATGATTAAATGGGTATTGAAGTTTATTTGATTATATTAAATATTATTGTTACGCATTATTCGATTATAAATAACAACAAACAAAAACGCTTACACCCCGAACCAACTACAAGGAGTAACATAAAATATAAGTATTATACTGGAGGTCTTCTGGTAGTTGTGTTAAACAGAGGACAGTGGGGAATTTCAATAAACGAAAATAAACCTTCATTCCATTTTGAAAAAAATGTATACTGGCGATAGCAGGTGTAATCATTTCATTTACAATTTCAACGGAAATGGTTTCATCAGATCCCAAAATTGATTGTTCAAATCCAATTACTACAGATTATTCAGTAATACGGACGCATTTCCTAGCTTATTCCTATATCTTAAATCCGCACCTCTGTTAACCATATTTAAGTAGTATAAAATTTTATTTTACCATTTTGTATAGCTTGATTTTTAATTGAAGACCTACGTGCACATATATTGTATTTTAAATATTACTTAACTATTTTACAGTAAGATGTGTAAATAAAGTATTATTGATGGAATATGAATTTAATATACAATGGATTATCAAGAAGAAAGATTCCTAAAGCGTTGGGTTTGGATGACAGAAATAAAATCTATTCATATGGTTCTAAATGTTATTATGTCACAAGCTAAGCACGTTGCCTATAACCACCACCGTCTCTGGTACTATCTGTATGAACAATTTCTTGAAATTCGGTGCAGCCGTTTAAGTTTTAACAAGTGGGCGTATAATGTGGTCGTACATTCTATCAAGATCATGCATATGTGTTAAATCATGCACCTATGTGTTAAATCGTGGTTTAGTTATTTAGACGTGATTGACACACAAAAATCAAAATTACACTACATTTTTACAATATCTATAGGGAATAAATGTACGTCCCAATGCATCTCAAAAAACACCGCTAAAATGATGATATTAAATGATTTGCCTTTAACAAAAATATGGACAAAAATCTGAAAAAGTAGAAATAAAAGAAAATTTTGGATATACATCACACAAGGAACATTTAAGGACGAACATTATGAAAATTTAATTGTAATCATAAAAACTCTATGTCTAATAAATAACTATAAATTGAACTCATATATTTAATATAAACAAATTATTGAACATATATTTTCTCTAAACACATAAAAACCTTAAAAACTACTATAACATTGTATAATAGAATAATTTTAAATTTAACAATATCGAATGTTATATTCGACTCATACGAGATGACTTCAATGTTTTTTTTATTTGTATTGATATCCAATGTTTTTATGTTTTCGATAGTTCTTCAATTTCTATAAATTTCTGGAAGACTATGTTATTGTTAAAGTTGTGCTATTAATTTGAATTAAGTTGTGGGCAAAAAAAGTTGAAAAATAAATGTGTAAATATGAATTTTGATTTTTTGTTTATTTATATACAAGACTATATGTAAATAACAAAATATATGAATGTTTTTAAGTTTTTTTTTATCCTTAATGTGTTGATCTATGAATTCTCTTTGTTCGACAAATTTTACCAAATATTTTAGAGTTTTGATTGAGAAATCTAACCTTTTGCACTTCATTCGATTTGGTGAACGTTTTACTAAAAATTGACATACAAATTTTCTGAGAATCTATGTTAAGGAACCATGTCGGTCGGCTTTTTGCTCTAGTATTATAGCCCAATTCTTCAAGACCACCTTGACCACATTTTCTTTCTACACTGGACTCAATTCCATTCATAACAACTATCAAGCCTTTGTTGCTTTTAAAAAAAGCAAAGTAAATAGAAGAAATACCAAATTAAACATGTGCCATATTGTTTCAATCAATCAAAAAGACAGCATGATTCTCAAGTTGTTAAAAAATTTTGGAAAACGTGGAAGGAATTGACTAATACACCACCATTATTACCAAGCAGATGTTTAAACATATTATTTTTCCCGACGAGAAAAAGTTTAATTCAGATAGACCAGTAACAGTCATTATTGACATGACTTACAAAAACCAAATACTCCGAAAATTAGTTGAAACTTTGGTGGAGGTAGTGTTATGGAAAACTTCAACTGTGCTTAAATTTTTCAACAATTAATTTTGAAACTTAAGGTGAAATGTTGGGAAGATATGAAATTTTAGCAGGATAATATAAGTATCCATGTTTCGAGAGTAGCAAAATCATTTTTTTTCATCGGCTTCAATATCAAATCTATACTGGCCTGCTAAAAGCTCGAACCCGATCGAGAATCTCTGGGAAATCAAGTCAAAAGTTATTTATGGAAACGGAATCCAAGGGGTGATCACTGGATGCGTACTGAGAATCACCCATCTCATACTCCCACTGGTCACGATCCTACCAAGTAGCGTCTGTTACCTATGTTAAGGTCGACTACTGGTTTCTTGACCGCCCTAAATGTCTTGTGGCATTGGTCTTTCCAGCATTGGTCCAGTCCGGCTGTAAGGAAAGATCTTTCAAATCCATGATGCGTCTGCTTCCTATATTGGACGGCATTCTGGTCTGCGTCTATTTCCAGTGGAGCGGCAGCATATCTTTTCTCCACTCTGACATAGGTATATACTGCCAACACCCCCAAAATCTATGAACAATGAACTTAGACAACGGTCCTATATCTCTGGTCGAGGGTTTTAAAATCTTCAGGAGAAACGTGAGTCTCAGGCGGAGACTACAGGTCTGAGTGCCACTGGAGCTACTGTGACCACGACTGAACGGATGATTACCTCGGGAGCTTCAGATTGTTCTGCTACTAAGATAGACAAAAGGAAACCATTTCCGACAAGACAGGACAGTTTGGATAGTACGACTCTGACCACCTCGAGGCCTCAAAAGTCTGAAACTTTACGAGACCGACGTGGACGACATCCGAAAGGCTTCTCGCAGGCGGACAACAATAGCAGGCCTGTGACCCCACAAAGGGAGAAAAGGGACAAAAGAACAAGGAACAGGACAAATGAAAGAGGACGGACGCTCTCTCCGGTACGTCAAGTCACTAGATGTTCGTAATCTCTCGATCTCGAGGGATAAAAAATGTTATAATAATGTAATTATTCAGCAAACGAAAAAAAAAATCATTTGGTTTTGAAATATTGATATTTTAAGAATTAAGTTTAAGCATTATATTTTAAACAGCTCATTCGAAAGTCGAATCATTACTTTGTTTCACATATTACCCCGTCGGTAAAACTTTTCTCAATACTCTTACAGAGGTAAGCTTGTTGCCAACAAAGCCTCAAGAAATTTTTAAAATTTTTTATGATCCACTCTCTTCAGATTTCAATGAAAAATGGTTTTTCTCATAATATAATTATAAATATAATTAAGTATACTGAACCAAAAAGGTATATATATACTATGAAAAAGTTAATTGTTACAATGAATTTGTGCACTAATTTTGACCCTATGTACGGGTTCATTAAAACAATGTATTGCCATACATTAATATTAAAATTCAATGTAAAATTTCATTCATAATAGTTTAAGTTAATGAACGCTTTCATTAAATAAAATGAATAATTCCAGTGAACAGTACATTTATTTCAATGAACATGTGTTCTGTCCCAATGAAAAAGCACATTGAAAATAATTGCTTTGTATTTTGGGTTTTTATTTTATAATCAAAAATAAAATATAATATTCTTAATACAGATGCCCTAAATATAAAACAAGCATACCATGGATCACCAGTTGTAGTCTTGATTAGTCTGTAATATAATTTTATAAAGAATAAAGTTGAAATATTTTATATATTTATGAATTTTTAAGAATATATTTCCCTTGGTTTTTTAATTCACGATATTTTTTGAAACTCTCTACGAACTGCTCTGTTTCTTAATTGTTTTATCTACACAAATATAAGTTAAATATATTATTTTAAAAACTGTTTAAAACCATTAACATTTATATTATAAATGTTAAGAAGGAAAGTCTTAAATTCCCTATTTGTTAATCCGTTGTGGTGTGTGATTCGATTTGCCCTTTTAAAATGTTCATTACGGTTTTCTTTTTTTTGTCTTATAATTTAAAATGTCATCTCTTTCATGAACATAAAAAACAAACTGTTGGTTGTTTTTGTTTACTATTATATTCCGTTAGAAAGTATTTATTTAAGGAATACACTCTTTTAATGAAATAATTTCATTGATTACAAATTTTTGTTCATTGTGTTGAGATGCTTCTTCATTAATTAAAGAATGTATTAGTAACATGAATAGTAACGAATTCAAGTTCTCATACTTAATCAATTAACTAATTAACTTAACTTATTAAGAAATAAAATTAAGACTGGTTTCAATGTAGATGTTTTTCATAATATGGTTAAT
>MINK01172615.1:13729-26890 GCA_001735545.1 Phormia regina
TTTTTTATTGAATTTTAATGAATCTTCTCATTTAAGCTATGAATTTTTACATTATTTAATAAATTCTTTGAAAAAATTCTTTTGTGTACTGCATTCATTAAAAATACTTTTTTCAGTGTACTTTGCTATGGCTTAGGTAAACCATCATGTTTAGCTCTTGGACAATTTAAATTATATGGTCTTATTTGTGAACCTTTAGCAAATGTTCTGATAAGAAATTTATATATAGTTATTGGTTCGATCAATTCTGAACAGCTCGAGGAATGTCGTGACAAGAGGCACTTCAACTCTTCTGCAACCTTGTTATGAACAAAGTCCTTTGTGTGCTCACGAATAGAGGCACCATGGTAGTGGCATATGCTGACGATGTTGTGCTCCCCACTTCGCAAGCCAGTCTGGAGATTATGTGTGATATACCTCCCCCTGATATTTTCATTAGAAATATTTCTGTCAAGCCTGTTCTGCGGATCAAAGAGTCAGACGGACTCAGGCACTGCCGCGTTAGTCATAGCACTATTTTGAATAAAATAAGCAGATCAGTTCGTATACAGGGGACTGATTATTTAATACTGAGAACGAATTTTAATAAAGCATTCGATATCAGAATTCCATCTAGAGAAGAGTGGGTAACAAGTTCCGTCTTTAGGAATATGCAATCATAATATTCACTGATGGGTCGAAGACAGATACCGGCACTGGTTCGGGTATTTTCTCTGATGAATTAGACATTTCGACGTCTCTCAGGCCAAAATATATGCCCTTAATGTAGCAGCGAAGCAGATTCAGGAATTTAATTTCTGCGCTTCGGTCATTGATATATATTTGAACAGACTTGTGGCAATAAAAGCTCTGAACTCCCCCATTGTAAGATCTAGATGTGTTGACGATTGAATGCTCTATAACTCAGCTAAGACACTTTCGGGTGGGTTCCGGGCCTGACATTATACGAGGTAATGAAATGGCGAATGAATGCCTAGTAAATGCCTCGTCTTTGGACGAAACACTTGTGAGGACATTCTCACTCCATCGTCACTGTATCCAATACTCTTGATAAATGGGCGGTGAATGAGATAAAACCTAGGTGGTCCTCAATCACCACTTGTAAACAGTCAAGCACTCTCTGACCACTTCGGCTCTGGAGTAGAACTGGAGCATTAATTTCTCTTGACTGGTTATTACCCAGCAAGAAAAAAATTACTGTCTTGGATGCAATACAACTGACGGAAGCAACATATTGCTTACTTAATTGCACAAAGCTTCGGAAAATGCAATAGAGTAAGTTATAGATGATGTTCGAAATACACTTTCCCTTACAATAGTGCTCCGTATAAGCAAAAAAATTGCCATTCCATTACTTCTAGGTGGCTCATCTCGAACAAAAATCATGCTTTAGCAATGCTTATATTATAATTCTCACAATTGCAGAGCAGACTTTAATAATAAAACATTACTGGAGCGCATTTATGATGCATGGTTTTTGTTCGAGATGAGCCGCCTAGAAGCAATAGAATGTTTTTTTTTTTTTTATTCTTCGGAGCACTATGATAAGGAAGGTGATTCTTAGACAGAATCCATAACTTACTGTATTGCATTCTTGAAACTTTATTTAATTAAAAAACTAATATATCGCTTATGTAAGCAATGCTATTGCTTCCAAGTAAGCAGCAGTTTTTGCTATTGCTTCCAAGTAAGCAGCATTTTTTGCTGGGTAATGATAACCTGTCAAGAGAAAGTAATGCCAGTAGACATAATCACGGAACACCATATAATCGGGCGCATGCCGGAACATATGGGTTAACCGGGGAATAGTTTTTGTAGAAGTTGTTTAGATGAGGAGGAAGAGTAATCCGTACAACACTTGTTAGGCGAATGTCCTACTCTGGAATGACAACTCTTCCACGATCTGGATTCTCTTAATGACATGGCAATTTCAAAGCTGATTGTGTTTTTAGGAGTACGAGTTGGTTTAAGATAGACCAACGGAGAAGAGCATTCTTCACAATCACAATGGATTCCGAGTACACTCGAAATAGCAGGCGGCCGTTATAACCTAACCTAACATAAACGGAATGCAATATAACACGTAATACTTCAATCGTGGTTAAACATTGAGCATTTTGGATAATAGATTTTTCTGTTAATTGAGCAAAAATTTTATGTAGCATTTTTAAACATTTTTGTTTATATAATTCATTTATTGAAGAATTTAAATATTATGATAATTAAAATATCAAGACCAACTGTATAATGGAACTTCTGCAGTACAATTTGTATATTAATGCTTGAAAACTGCACGGATGCGATAGTTGATGGGGATGTTGTCATTTATTCCTTAATGATCTCTTTTAAATATTCATTCTTTCATCGCATACAAAAGTTTTGAAGGACAACGATTTAATACTGAAACATTTGAATTATTAACCTGTGGATCGACCGGTGTTAGAATTTGAGACCAAATATAGAAGTACCCGGGCACAAAGACATTCTCGATCACGCCACTGTATTTCTAGTCTATTCGAGCCACACCTCATATTGACAGGTATATTCAGGCAAAACCTTCAAAAAATTTCCACCAACTGCAAGACACCAGAAAAACTTTTTTATGAAAGTGAGCAAAACCTCTTAAGTCTTAAATCTTCAAAGGTCGCTGGCTGAATCTCATTATGAGTAATGTGACTCCTTTTATACTGTTGATCTTCTATGAACACACAACAATCATTAAATTCAGCCCGTTACGTGTATGTTTTTTATCGTATAATAATAACGGAGCCGCAATCCTAAGTATTTTACCTATACATATTGGCTGATTGATAAAAAAAAGTTCCAGAGCTTATAGATTTTGCGATATGTTAAAACGTACTTTGAAAGGATTGGGCTATTAGCGAAAGTTAAGGAATAAGGAATGTGACCAGGTAGAGGTTTGACCTCATTATGATCACCGTATTTTTTCACACTTACTACTACTGTAGACTGCGTCCAATAAGCTGAAAGAGATCTAAGATCTGGTTTGAGACTAACCTCCCATTAGTGTCACTATTCTAACTCTAGCTGCTTTAGGTAGGTAATGTACAAACTTTTGAGAATAAATAATACCAGGAAGATGCTAACCTCAATTAGGTGTTATTAATTATCATCAGTTCACTATTCTATTTAATTTTAAGAATAACAATTGGGGAAGATGAGTTCAGTCATAGGATTGGAATTGTTCCCCGACGGGAACTCTGTATCGTTCATCAGCAAAGTTCTCGAAAACATTTAGTTGTTCACATGCATTCTTGGTCGCGATTCTTTCCGATATTCGCTTCCTGGGTACATGTACTAGTTGCATTTCACTAGCTACTTTCAGTCGTGGGATATGACTTAATTCGTTGCCAATATCGGGGGAAATGGCGATTTCTCTTTATGACCGGAGTGTGTTGTTGGCGTTGAGGATAATTTAGGGGATTTATAGTTGCTGCTTGGTTTTGACAATTGTTGTCATACGGGCGATGCATGGACTTAGCCAGTCTCGTTCAGCTGTCCTAGGTAATGATGGCAGGCTGTCTTCCAAAGTGATAGGATTGGGTTTACACGACGCGCAGGTAGCAATTTGTCATCTTACATCTGTGATGCCCTCTGACAACAAAATCCTAAAGCTGATACCGAGCAGCTTTGACTGACCACAAACTTTGTCGGCGAGGCTGTGTAAAGGAATGATTGTCGGTGTTTGCTGAGGAATACCTCCATCACAGGATATATTGTATCGTGATCCCTCTGGGTATTCGAGTGGCTCAATCTGTTCATTGGTTTTACTGGGGCCGAGTTCCATTATGTTCTCTTCCGTTTTGTATTATATTCGATTGATTTTGCCAATCCCAAAAGATTCGCATCCTTCTTCATAGTGTTAGAATTAATCGAATTGTCAACTATAGATTCAGTTTCATTATTGTTGGGATAATTTTCAGTTGTGTGTCAGGAACGATTGTGTCGTCATCTATAAACCTATCTTGCCAAACGTCCTATGGAACTCTCTATAGAATTTAACAATTTAAGTGATAAATGATCAGTAATGATAATGAAATGATAACCTTTTAAATACGGTCTCATTTTTCTAATTTCCCATCTAATAGCCAAGCATTCTTTCTCGGTGGTGGAATAGTTTTGTTCTGCCTTATTTAGATGACGACTTGCATAGGCGATAACCCTTTCTGAACCTTCAAGTTTCTGTGTAAGGAGAAACCCTATGCTGTAATCACTTGCATCTGTTTGTAAGGTGCATGAAGCACTAATATCTGGACATATTGGAAAAATCTGGAACAAATTTTCGGTACCATGATGCTACTCCCAGAAAACGACGTAACTCTTTTAGATTGCATGGCGGTGGTATTTCTTTAATTGCTGCTACCTTTTCGGGATCGGTCTTTATTCCTTTACCGCTAACTACATTACCGAGATATTTTGTTTCACATTTGCAAAAATCACATTCTTCTGGGTTGATTCTCAAATTTGCACCTCGCTGCCGTCGAAAAACTTCTCTTAAATTTGATAAATGTTCTTCCAATTACTATGATATCGAGATATGCAAATGATTGTGGCTCCATATCAGCTCCAAAAACACTATCTAAGGTTCTCTGAAAAGTGGCGGGAGCATAGTGTAACCCAAATGGCATTACGCGCCACTGGTATAATCGTCTACCAGTTGCGCCAAATGCAGTAAATTTCTTACTGTCTTCATCCAAGCCACTTATATACGTTTCATCTCGTAATCTATTTAAATTGTCGTCTATTCTAGGCAATGGATAAGCATCGGGTACTGACCTGGCATTTAGTTGTCTAAATGGCTTGCATGGCCTGATTTCTTGGTACATACTTTAACTTGATAAGGCGATTATCGTTCATAATAATTTTGTGTGATGTGATGTTAGATAACCCAAAAATATTACTAAATTTGGACAACTCCACTTCCAGAAACTTGACAATAATATTAATATAGTTTCTATTTGGGTTAAACCCGTATGCACATTAATTTTTCGCTCACAGTTTCCTCCTTCACAGGGGATTTAACTAATAGACTATTACCTGTTGGCACTAACATATTTGGAGATGGAATATTAAAAGATGTTTCGTGATTTGCTTGAATTTCCAACAATCGCTTTAATCGATCATAATTGTGTTCTACACCAAGAAATTTAGACGATGAGTATCATTACAAATTAAACAAACGTTAAGCCGAATAACATTCTATATAAAACCTTATCTTTAAGTCCAATAATTAAATGCTGTCCTGGTCAAACACTTACTAACTATATTTGTCATCTTCATCCTTCTTTGAAGCTGTCGATCAATCTATTTACACATACAACCACCACGCATCAGATACTTTTAGTGGATGGTCAGAGTTGTAACCTATCGTAATAAATTGCATTAATTTCTATACAGTGTGACAGATGTCAGGTCGGTGTAAAATGATTTTAACGACATTAAATTATATTAAAAAAAATAAACAAAACTTTTTACTTCATATTACTTATATTTTACAAAACCTAATAAAATATAACATAAAATTCATTAAATGTAATACATATTAATTCGATTAAAGTAAGGAATAGAAAATAAATGAAAAACATTATATTAAAACATCAAAATAATAAACTTCATTTTTGTTTTAATTAAAAATAAATTAATTCAAATGGACAAAAACGATTGACTGACTTTTGGTCGTCACAGAATTCGATGGTAATATCTTACGACAGCCGAGGCGCAGAAGCAAAATATTCGTGCAAGCGATGTCTGTCAAACTTTTCGTGAAAGCTCCGCGAAGTGCAAGAGGTGGGTCAATATATATGAAGTGGTGAAGAAAGAATCTGAAAAATTCCCTGCCGCCGACGAAGAAACTGTGTATACCGTAGTTTCTGAGGGAAAGAGTACTAGAAGAAAATATATAAAAATATATATAGAAATAATGACCCAACATCAGGTCATGTGGGCATAAGAAAAACTATTTCAAGGGTAACGAACCGGAATGTTTAGGTACATTTGGAGATACGTCTGAAATTATCCAACATGCCAGCAACATAAACCTAGCGTACAATTCACGCAGGACGCATGTTGTCACGTAATGCGGAGGAAACATGTTTATACAATTTACGGATAATGGCTTACAGTTCACTATCAAAATTTTCCGAGAATACCTGGCTGCAACGCAAACGAAAAATCCACCAGAAAAAACATTAAAGTTAAAGCAAATATTTTGTCAAGTACGAAAGAATCTCGTGAAAGCTTCCAAGAATCAATGAGTGAAAGAATTTCATATCATTAAATCGATTCTGATTCGAACGGTATACAATAAAAACGCAACTAATGAATAAAAATTCATCGTATCGCAATCAGCTCCTTCAACCTGTATTATGCAGACGTATGTAAGTTGCCATAGACCAAAAAATTTTGATAAAATTTTGCAAAATAACCATACATACTGAATGTTCTCAAAAAATTTCACGCTAATTTTCTTCATTCTATGTTGCGTAGAAAAGTTGACTGGTTGGGCATTAAATTTAGTTTAGTGAAGTCACGAGTGTGTCAAAGCAGGAAGATAGTGGAAATAATCGGGAAAACCAACAACACATAACAAACAGTTATTGTTCAACAAACATTACTCTATATTGTATACTGGAGAAAAAAAAATTACATAAAAAAATTGTGTGTAGTACAATTAATAATAAAAAGGAAAAAATAATAAGCAAATAAACAAATATGCCAAAGTCGAGTCCAAAAGCACGGGAGCCGAGAGTCTGGATGGAGGCTCGTCTTGGTCGATGTATGTTAAATAAATAGACATCGACTAGACAGTTGAAGAGACGCAAACTAACCATTCTGGAATTTTATCCACTGACTTCTCCAGTGGATAAAATTTACATTATTTTGATACAATAATTATGTGTGGTAGAACGGGACGCCATGTCCTGTAGTATCATAAATCGCTTTGGGAGATATGATCATTAAGTCAGTGGATAAAATTCACATTATTTAGATACAATGATTATGTGTGGTAGAACAGGACGCCATGTTCTGTAATACCGTAAATCACTTTGGGAGATATTGATCATTATCTCAAATAGTAATTATAATCATCGGTCCGGTGGAAGCTTACTGCGGAAAGCAGATGAATATGATCCCGATCAGCCTAGCCATAGTTTCCAGTACACGGAAGAGCAGGATGGCTGGATTAGCCCAGGTGAGGAAATCTCGATTTCAAAGGCACGGAGAAATCCTTACCCGACTGGAAGGCGAGGGTCTGAATGAAGGAGTGTCTAGACCGCTGTATGTCGAATAAATAGACATCCCCTGGACAGTGTAAGAGACCCAAATCAACCATTCTGAATGGTCGAGCCAGTCAGATATACGATGTTGGGAAATTATGTTTCAGGAGGGAGGTATAGGAAAGTGCCTACCTAATCCGCATTTTGGCCAAGGAAAAAATGGATTCGCGGTCTTCCCGAAAGAAAGCAGGAAGTGTGAGCAACCAATCCTTGTAGAGAAATGTTATTTCTTTTATCTCGTTAATAAATGATTTTTTTGGATAACAGCTAGAGTTTTGTTGGTAAAAAGATAGATTACATCCATCTATATTAGGGGCGAATTACATTCCCCTATACGGCTAATATTCTTTAGCGCTGATGCTAATTACATATCTACCTTGACTTTTCTTCAAGTGCCAAACTATACAAATAAAGAACAAAACAAATCTAAAAAATGCAAGATTATTTGTTTTAATTGAATTATTGCAATAAATTCCGGCAAAGGTAAATAAACTTTATTAAAGTTATACGTCAGTAATGTTGTCTATATTGTCAAATTTTATGCAGATTCATATCATGAATAAATTTTACTAAAAGTTCGGAATATTAGGAGTTATAACGAAATACGGAGAGAAGAAAAACTTCCCGTAAGTCTTCAAAGTTGGAAAAGTATTCATTCCGAATTTATGTAATTCCACCGAGAGAAGTTCATTATTTGTGTAATCTTGGAAACTCGATTTACCGAAGATACTAGCCAAGTGTATGGCAGTTTTGCAAGAAAGCCAAGAAAGAACTACTGTTGAGTCTGTCCAGCAAAATACAGTATACTTTTCCACTTCTAACCTCATACATGAAATTAGACTTCTGCATTCGGATTATTATCAATCTATCCAGGAATACGGATGCTATTGATTGCTATATAATTTGACTCGAATAACTTCCTCTTTTCAAGAGTATCAGGAGAAGCATCCCAACTAGTGTCATCCATCCATATCTTATGCATAAGAATTTTCTCTAGGATAATGCAGCAGTGTAATATCACACTGCATTCCTTCATAATTCCGAACAACCTTATATTAGGCCATTAGAATATCATTTTTTCATACGTACATGTAAATCCTCGCATGCATGATTGGAAGAGGAAAGAAAGTTCTTCTTTGGACGATTCTTCACCTTCCAAAACGTGAAACTTTTTTATCAAAAGAAATTTCACAGAAATGTGAACTTACGTGGGATGCGAAGGAGAATAAAACCTGTAGGACATGGCTTTAAGAGATTCACACACTCTGTGTCCTATACCAGAACGAATGATAATTGGGAAAATATTGCCACCAATAAAAAAATAAATTTTTGAACTACAATTGAAATCGATATCAGCAAGTCCGGTATTAGGAAGGTTGGAAAAGTTTGTTCGCGAAATGTTACGTAACGGAAGATTATATGAAATCCGCGGTAATAAGGCCGTTACTGAGTTTTCAATGTTATCTATACTGTACAAAGAGTAAAATAGCACTGTCTCTAAACTTTTGCCGGAATTTAATTATTCAATCCGGAAATCTGAGCATTTGTATGCGTAAAGGGAAGCTTTAATCGATTAAACAAACGTTTGGAGATGAAAGTGCCTTCTGTACCTGAGTCAGTAAGCGAACAAGATTTTTATTTCAGACCTAAATGACAAATATTACTGTTGTGCCTTGGGTAATTAAACACGCGTTTTAATATTTGTTTATTTTTAAAGTTTATTAAATACACGAAATACAAATATATTTTAATTAAGTTTATCAAGTTGATATCACGACGGAACACGTCTATTGCTGAAACGATAAACTCAGACCGACGCTAGTAGAACAAGCAAACTTAAAAATGTATTGTGCAACAGTTTTGTAAATTTCGCAGAGTCGCAGTATATAGTGTTTCGAACTCAGCATTTCCCCCCTTTTTAATGATGAACTTCGTAGTCTCGGTGCCATGCTGGAGTCCGCTTATTACGCGTAATGATGTATTCATATTTTGAATGTCTGATTGAAAAGTATCTGGTACATCAACTTGCAATTAATCTTCCCGGTATGGTTGGTTAAATAATAGCTAAATTTAGCTTCTTTTTTCTCAAGTTCTAACAACACTGCTCACGAATTTAGTTTGCATGAGATTTGATGATTTTGTCTGTATTAGAATCTTTGATTTTTACGTGGTAATTTACATGACTAATTTTTCGATAATTTCACCTGGACGCCATGTCATTCTGTTATCCTTGTAGGATTTGATAAAAACTGGTTGATTAATTTGAAACTCACGATGTTTCGCGCCATGTTTATTATTTAATTGCTTATCCATATTCGTGTTTCGTGTGATCTCTGCAGGATCTTCTGTTTTGGTAATATCATTTTCTGTACGTAACTTGCGACCAAAGAATAGTTCCACTGGAGTAAGTTCAACAATCTTCCTACTTGATATTGTATTACACTGGTATACTTCCGGCCATTTTGAAAATGAGTCCACTATAACTAAGTAGTAAATTGAACGAATAGGACTTCCAACATCAATATGAACGCATTGAAGCGGTTTGGTAGATATAGGCCAGTTACATAACGATGCCTTAATAGGTAATTTTGTGTTCGATTGACATTGTGGACATAGGCGAACAAATTATTTTATCTGTTGATCGATGTTTGGCCAATATATATTACTGCTTGCTATTGACTTCATGCGTTGTTAACCTTGATGTCCTTTGTGTAAATTTTTAGAACTCTGCTTCTAAAATCTTGAGGAATGACAATACGCTCACCAAAAATAAGACAATTATCTATGACTGAACTCCTAGTTTGTAATATTCTTTGATCTCTTTGGCCATGAACTTTGGATGTAGCGAAAAATTGCCTGCATTGTTGGATCCCTTTTCGAAGCTTGCTGAACTATATGATGTGTAAGTGGAATAGATTGAAGATTATTCTTTATAATAGATCTTTTTTGCATGTCGATGTTACTGAAATCATCTTTTTTCTTATGTCATAATTGTTAATATCAAATATAGCTAATAGCGGACTATGATCAGTACGTAGCAAACATTTTCTTATATATACCATACGGTGAAGATTCTTTGCTGCCGAAACTAAAGCAAGCACTTCCTTCTCAATTTGCCTGTAGTATTTTTCTGGTGGCGTTATAGATCTCGATGCATGTGCTATGGTTTTTCCGTTCCATCTGACATTATATTTGATATTTGTGCTCCAAGTTCCTGCATTTATGCATCTGCATTATATTTGATATTTGTGCTCCAAGTTCCTGCATTTATGCATCTGCTGTTTGATAACTTGGAGTTATATTGGGTAAGCGTTAAATCTGATACTAAAATTTGTTTAAACTTTCGAAATGAATTCTCACATTCTGAAGACCAATCCCACTTAGTATTGCTTTGAAGCAATACGTCGAGAAGTGCTCTAAAAGATCTTATTGTGCTGATATAATTAGCATAGATACTGATTGAACCAAGAAATGACCTAAATTCCCTGAGGTCATGGGGCTTAGGTTAATTAGTTATAGAGTGAATTTTATCTGGATCCGATGTAATAACGTTGGAATCAACTATGTGACCTAAGTAATTGATTAGAGGTTGATTAATAAATACATGTTTATCAAAGTTGACTGTCATGTTGTATTCTGTAAAACGTTTCAATACATCCCGAATAGATTAAAGATGTTGTAGAGTTTCACTTGCAATAATTACATCGTCTAAATATGCAATATCTTCTGGAATGCGTGCAGGAACTAGCCGATTAAACCTCGATGTGTGTTGATAACCAAGATTGACTTAATTGCGTTATCTACTTCAAACTGCATGTATTATGCATCTTTAAAATCAAGTCTTGTAAAGTACTTACAGCTATTGAGGCACATGAAAATAAAAATTTAGTTTAATCAAAATAACACTTATTTGAGATGTAAGAAGAAAAAATAAAGAACACAAAGTTAAAAAGAGAAAAACTTTTTACATCAATAAAAACCGGTAGTGTTTGGCTCCATTCGGATTTCAACTGGAAAACTACAAAAATTTTCTTTATAATTTATTTGTCTATATGACGTACTGATTTACCTCCGTTCCATATAAATGTATGTGTTTTACTGCAGGTGCCAGTTGTAGTTGTAACGAAAGGATTCTATATAGTTGAGCCTTCTGTGAATAAGTAAAATATCAAAACGTACCTTAATATGTAGAGGAAGAGAGAAATCAATTCAGTGTTGCGAAATCTCAAAGACTGTAACGTTTCCTTACTCCCAATCATGGCTGCCAGATTTGACGATTTATCGTCATTTGATGATTTTTTGTCTGAAGAATTGCAAAATGACATTTTGACGATTTTTCTTCTAAAATTGACGATTTCTGAAAATTTTTAAAACATATCATAGCACAAGTATTATAAGGTATATTCTAAACGGCAACAACTACAACAACGCAACTTTGCCGGTGTAACACAATGTCAAAAACAACTGATTTTTGTTTGTAAACATTTTATTGTCCTTCTTTTTTTGTTATCGATACTAAAATATTTGTATTCTACAACTTTTATTGCACTTTTTAGTGGCATTTAGGATTGTAGTTAAATAAAATATGTGAATATTTCTATAAAAGGTGTTTAGCATATAATGGTGAATACGACAAATTACTTGGCCATGCAATATTTTGTAATAGCTGTCAAATTTGTAAAAACACAAACTATTCACTTGTTTTTAATAATTCAAATTTCTTTTGAGAACAAATTATAATCATGAATAGTTTCTTTAAACAACACAAGTATATTTTTTATAATTTTAACACAGGAATTGTATTATAAATTTATTTACAGGAACAATTTTATTTTGTAAACAAACAAATGTAAACAAATTTTGGCAAGATAGTCTGCTCCGAAACAACGAGCAAAAAATAATCAGCTGATCTTATAAGGTTACCTTATTTCAAATTGTTATACCATGAAACATATCAATTTAAGAAATATTTCTTAATTTGTTTTGCAAAATATTAAAAACTGAAAATAAAATATATGTATGTTGATAAGGACAAAATTTTTTATCTCAATTAATAGGGATGGTTGGAATGAATACCTTAAGTATTCTGAGCCAATAAACATTTAAATATCTCTTTATTTTCTTTTCTCGGAAAATGCAAATAAAGTCCAATAAGAAACGAGAGAAGAAGGTATAGTCGGTCAAGACCGACCATATAATACCCTATACCACTGCCTATTTGTACCAAAATTCGGGAAGGAGCCAATTATGGACCTATACTTGTATGTATTAAGTGGAAAATAAAAACATACTATTACAGAATATTACGTCGATACTAAGATTCATATGTATTTATGCACTTTTTTGTGATTCTCGAAATTGGGTCTTATATGGGAGCTATGGTGAATTATAGACCGATCTTGATGAAATTTTGCACTGTCGCTTGTAATGATATAAATCTAATGTGTGTCGAATATTAAATTAATATTAACTTTAATATGTGATTTATGCACGTTAAAGTGATTTTCGAAAGAGGGGTTCATATGGGAGCTATTTTGGACCGATCTTCATGAAATTTGGCACATAGATTTATGCTTACATAAAATATTTAAATTTTTAAGGTATTTTTGAGTGTTAAAACTTTATTCCGGGAGAACATTTGTGTGGGGGCTAGGTGAAATAATAATATGCTTCGTCCTTGTGCCAAAAAAATCTTATGTACCAAATTTCATCAAATTATCTCTAAATTTGCGACCTGTACTTTGCGTACAAGCTTTACATGAACAGCCAGCCAACCAGACGGACGGACATCGTTTAATGGACTAAAAAAGTGATTCTGAGTCGAACGGTATACTTTAAAGTGGGTGTAGGAAAATTTTTTCTC
>MINK01172616.1:6683-26871 GCA_001735545.1 Phormia regina
AAATGCTATATATATATATATATATAGCATTTTTAGCCAAATATTTAAAGTTGCTGTCAGCATTGTTGCAAAAAAAAAAATTATTTAATATTTAAATAGCCAAACAGAAAAACATTATTTGTAGTTGTTATTAACACATTCTAAATAAAAATATTACTAAATATTTAACTAATTAGTATTAATACTATAATTTATTATAAATGGTAACGTTAAAAAAAAAGAAACAAAATATGTTGCAATTCCTTAACATTTAAGTAATGCAACTAAAGTTTAAAATACATAAATGAATTTCAGATGAAAATATTGCAACTCGTTAGCTGATTTATAAAGAAAATATAATCTGCTTCTCATTATAACACCTTACTTACACAAGACATACTTTTGTTTTTGGTAAGTACTCCTATTATATAGAAAATATGTTGAAGCTATTTAAGTCCTAAGAACCCGTTACAGATTATTTTTTAAGTTTAGCGTTCAGATTAAATCAAACATTTAATTTAATAATTAAATAACATCGCTTTAGCAACACTGTTGCATTTGAGTAATAAAGTTAAGCTTTTAAAATATTCATATAAAATTAATACAAAAAAAATTTGCATAATATAAAATTAAATTAAAAAGAAGAAATCTAAAATATTAATGAAGCATATAAATTGCATTAGAAAAAATACTTGTATGCAAAAAAGTACTTAATAATAGCTTTTTGAAATTACATAACAATAAAAATAATAGCTATTTTGTTTTCAGGTTTTTAATATCTTAAATATATAATTCCAAATAATATTTAATAATATAAATAAGATATTTGAAATTATTATTATTATTTTTTGTAAAATATTAAAAAATTCTATATTGTTTGATATTAAAATTTTAAATTTTATTTAAATATATTACTTTAAAATATTTACGCAATTTAATTCAATTATCAATATTAAGAAGGAAATTAAATATTTAATATCCTATATGTATCGCAACATGTTGCTGAAGTTTTATATAAGCACAAGATCAAAATAAATCATTAACACTTAAATAATAAATATTTTTATTATTGAGTTTTGTAAAAGTTTTTAATATTATCATAAAAATAATCTTAATTTTATGTAAAATTTTAAAGAAATTTCAAAATAAAATAAAAAAAAAATAATAATTGATTATTTATTATTTAATTGTGTAGTATTATTTTAATTGTTATTATGTTGTTTTTTTTAATTCGTTAATTTTTGCAATTTTGTCATAAAAATG
The DNA here is from genome assembly GCA_001735545.1 of Phormia regina. NCBI lineage: Eukaryota > Metazoa > Arthropoda > Insecta > Diptera > Calliphoridae > Phormia > Phormia regina. The sequence goes on from MINK01172616.1 coordinate 7,926, forward strand.
AAACATTTTATAAAGTTTCAAAACCCGACAAAAAATTTTAAAAATTTATTTAAATGACACAATTTTTAAAGTAAACCGGAAATAATATCCAAGCGGATATTAAAATAATCTTAATATATTTACCAACAACTACAAAACCACACAAACATAAATTAATTATAGTTAATAATAAAAATGTTAATAAATATAAATATTGATTAAATGAACACAAAGGAAAACACTAAAAGAAATTAAATGAAATGAAAAGAAATATCAACAAAACTAACAGACAAGCTAAGAAGCACTTTAATGAGTTCACAAAACTAACCCACTAACCGGCTTAAATATTTAGAAAGAAGGAAAAAACGAGACAAAACAAAGCAGTCAACAGTTTGACAACTTGAGAAACATTTATTTAGCCAAACACGCATCATATGATACAGACAACGTACACATGTTTCAAATGTACGTAAAAGGTGCGTTACTTTTACTCAAATCATCATTTAAAACAGACAAAACTACATCATCATGATCACCATCATGACCATTATGGTTTGTCGTCATATATATATATATATATATATATATATATATATATATATATATATATATATATATATAAGTTGTTGGTTGTATATATGGACTTATAGCTAGAAAAAGTGTAAAAATAAATGAAATTTTCTTTTCTAAGTAAACAACACAAACAAGACGATCCGTCACAAACAACAAAACAACTAACAACTCCTTTTGTCGTTAAAAACAACAATCATTATTATTATTATTATAACTCTTGGCAGAATTATTGGAAAAATACCCGTAAACGAGAAGTTTTTAAGTGAAAACTTTTCCTTTTTTCTAAAAAATAAAATTTACAAATAAATACTAAAAAAAAACACACACAACTTCAAAACTCAAATTAAAAAAAAAAACTCAGAAAAGAAACTTGATAAATGTTTAAAAAGTGAAGCTTCAAGTCTGTCATCTTTTAAAGCAAAAAATAAAAATGAGAAAAAATTAATGCTTAAAAGCATGAATGTTTTTTTTTTTTTTTTTTTTTAAAAAAAGGGTTTTTTTTTTTTTTTTTTTTTTTTTTTTTTTTTGTAAAAAAAGTGTTTATTTTTAAAGAATCGAAGAAGATGAAAAAAATGAACCAACAACGTGACTGCAATAAATAATGTCTTATGGCAAAAAAACTAAATAAATAAATATTTAAAGTAAAAAAGACAATCATAATAAAAATGTTTTTTTATGTTGTTATTTACTTTTGGGATTTTAAATAAATGTTTATCAACATTTGTTGCGGCATCATGTTTTATTTTATTTCAGCTTTACGGTATAGAAGTGAATTTTTTTTTTATAAATATCTTGTAATGTCCAATATATCCCCAAATAATTTATTTTAAATTTTTATTTATAATCATCTTACATTGCGGCCGATTGCAAAAATTTTGGTCACAAATCTGTATCTCCAGTACTATGGAAGAGATGTAGAGAAGGATCTAAACTTTTAGAAAAATCATCTTAAAGTCATCTTGTAATAATACAATATAAAAAGTTTAAACAATTGATAGCATCTACAGGTTAAAGGTGTAAAACCCTATTTTATTTTTACAAAAAAGTTTTTGATTCTTTTGACTTTTTCTTAAAACTTTATTAATCAAAATTTTTCTTTTACATATTTTAAAAGACAAAGCTTAAAAATCCTAAGAAATTCACGTTTTTATTGCACCCTACTTCCAGTATAACTTGAAAATTATGAAATTTAAAAACGGTTTACACTCTATCTGGCTAAAAAATAAAAATCAAGCAAAATTTTTAAAATCTAACAAAAAATCGAATGAAAATGGTAGAAGCTATAAATTTCGTTATTTTACTTTTATATAGCATTTTTCATTATTTATGATGCAACAAGATTTTATGAGTGTTTTAAAAAATTCATAAGTTTTACAATTTGAAAATGTGATAGAAAATGTATGTTTTTTATAAAGCGGGGGACAAAAATAAATTTGTGTCTAAAATACTCAACACAGCTATGGTATTGATTTAAATGCGTAAGTACTTTTTAAAATACAGTTTAAAAATTTTAATTTGGAAAACTATTATATAAACTACATTATATTATATTCCAAATATACTTTTTTATTGCACCACGATTTTAAAAAAGTATATTTTGTCCTTATTTTGTTATTATTATTTTTATTTTATTTTTTTTTTCTTACATCTTGATGATTTTATTATTAAATTAAAAATCAAAAAATTTGTTAAATACTAAACATAAAATAAATTATAGGAAAATTGTTTTTATATAATTTAAAAACATTTACTCATTTGTGCTCCTCACACTATATAGATCATTGGTAGGCACCCATAGCACTCAGGGGCAGAGAGTATTTGCTCTTTTCACATGCACATCAACAAAAAAGGTAAAAATTCGAAATAAATAGATAAATCGCAATTTGAGTTTTATACAAATCGACCAATCGATTTGTGCCCATCAATGATATAAATTAATTTGGTACTAAACTGGTTCCTGTTCTCTCAAAAATGTAGAAAAAAAATCATATTTTGTGAAAATAGTAAAATTTTTAGTAGGATAATTAAATTTAAGAGCAAAAAAAACGAAAAAAAAAAAAAAAAATATTATATATTTTTTTTTTTTTTTGCATTTTATTTTCAATATAATTAATATAATATAAAAAATTTTCATATTTCGCTAAGGGTAATTTTTTATTAATTTTAAATGACATCTTTTCCTTAAACGTTATAAATACTGAAATTTACATTTTTTTTCAGCTAAACTCATATATAATGTTTGTTTTATTAAATGTTTTCTTAAAACCTATTAATAAAGACTTCAAATTAAGTAGAAAAATTTAGGCTCAAGTTAATCAAAAAAAACTTTAGTTTACTACTTTATAAATTTTCATACTTCGAGCTCATTAACTTAAATTAAATTTTTAATATTAAATAATAACTTAAGTCGTATTTAATCATAACTTAAGTTTAATACCTTGTGCCTTTATTTTCTATTTATATACTATACATATGTCGATTGATAAGATAATCAGGTTAAACACTTATTAAAATTGAGCAGTAATAAAAATCAATCTCAATAATAATTTCTAAAATTTATAACATTAAAATTATTTAAATATTTATTTATAGGCTTAATCTAAGTTTGAATTATATTATTGAAATAGTTTCAACAACTAATCGTCATATTATATTATTCAAAACAAGATATAAAAATACAAAATTTATTAGCACCAAATGAATATTAACATTTAAAGTAGACACTCAATATTAATTAGATATTTAATTAATTCCAATTGCAATTCCAATATGAGCAAATATTTGAATGACTGAAATATTTATGACTGATTTTTATTTATATTAACATTTGTATAAGTTACAATCATCGCCGTTATTATTATATTATGACTCTAGGAACATTTTTACACCACCCATTATTAGCAACATGTTGCTTGGAAAAGTCTCATCAACATTATGTAAATTTATGCACATATTTTTACTATAATAAAAAATCAATAGATCATTTACCACAACTGTAAAATCTTATATTCAAACTATTTCTTTCAAACAATATCAAGAGCAATGAATATAAAAAAATATCATTAATGCAAATAAGTTTTTTTTTAACAATAAAGCAAAAACAACACAAAACATTCCATAGAAGAAATCGCAAGTTGTTTAACAACAAAATCAGCACCAACTAACCTGATGACGAATTTTTTGTTGTTGCTGTTGTTGTTATTAATGGTAATTGTTTTCCAAAAACTTGTACATTTCTTTACAAACTTCATCATAATCCTCATCATCATCATCACCATCATCATCAGAAACATACTGGTTAGTGTACTCAATATTTAAAGGCTGCTGCAAGAAAACTTCTCCATGTCAATAATACTTATGCAGACATACTTGCAACGTAATTGAGATCTTCAAAAAATAATAACAACTTTTACATTGGCGGGAAAGTCTGCATTTTGTTTTCTTCTGTTTCCTCTTAAAAACCAAAAGAAAATAATAAATTTGAAGAGAGAAAAACAAAAACACACTTGATAAATTAAAAAAAGCGAAAATAATCGAAAGTATGCAACGACTTTTACTTGTTCATAAACATATTTCTTTTAGCAAAAAATGCCAGTGTAAACTTTAACAAAATTATTGATTTTTAGTTAAAGTTGTGGTTTAGTAAAAAATAAACTACAATACCCGCCTACTGTAAATAAATATTTGGAGAAATGTTTTTTGTGGGAACCTGTTGAAATGATGTTAAAGAAATTAGCACCTTTTTTTTTAATGCTGGAGAGAAAGATTAAAGGGGGGTCGTTTGTGGTGTTAAAAAATTATAGTATATTGTTTTTTCAAACAAATGCTTTGTAAGCATAGCAACATGTTTAGACACATATATGTAAATATGTTAATGTTTAAATATTTAAAAAAAATTTACCTATTCCTGACAGAAACATGTTTAAAATTTTATACAAAATAACTAATTTTTATGAAAAAAGTATACGTATTTTCTATTTTGAAAAATTCGTATTTCTTTATTTGTCAATGTTGCTGGCAACATTTGAAAATGTGAAAAAGAAACATAAATTATTTTATTTTTTTTTTTTTAATGAATTTTGACAAATATTTTTCTTTGAGCCAGAACATAATACTGTTTTTTAGTAAAGTAAAAAACAAAATGTTTATGTAATTTAAATATAATTTTATTGCTACAATTATATTGTTCAAAATTTTCTTGGCAACATGACATCAATATTATGTTGCCAAGAAAATAATTTCACAATTAAATTGTTTATGTTTATCCAAATATCTTTCAATTTTTATAGTCAATCTCTTAAAGCTTATTGTATGCAAATAATAAATTTAAATATAATACAAGTAATTATTAAAATGGATATTTTAATAATTAGTTGTATTATATTTAAATTGTTTATATTAAATATAATTTATTAACTTTAAACTTTAAAATCCAAATAAACTATTGTAAATTTATAAATATTAAAGATTCTTTTCATATGAAATAATCCAGCTAATACATGTTTGTATTAAAAGCTTCCTTTTGTATTTTAAAAGTTCTTAGTAATAGTATTTTTTTTATTTTTATTTTTAGCAATAATTATTATTTTAACACTTTTATTTTATTTTATTTATAATATCTAAGTTGAATGTAATGTTAATTGATTTTATGGTTGTGTTAAGGTAAAAATAACGAATGTATTTATATGCACATATTTAAAAATGGAAGTCTCTATAAAATTTAAAATGCATTAGGGGGAAAAAATATAAAAATATAATGCAAGACACGTTTTTTATTATTCTAACATTAATTTTAAATTTGCAACTAAAAAAAAAGTATGGAGCTATAAATGTTACATGTCATATGATGAGTAAGAAATAATTAAAAAGTAAAAATTATATGATCTTTTAAAAACAACAAACACTTTTTATTTATATTTTCATTTTTGGTGGAATTTTTCCACAAAAAAAAAAAAAAAAAAGAAAAAAACAATTTCATTAAAAATATTGATAAAGAGATATAGAATATTGATAGAGATATGAAAAATACATGTTCCATTGTGATAAAACGATTGCAACATGTTGATGTGGTCCTTCGAACTGGATGTTGATTTGTGAAACTTGATGTCAAAAAATTATTACATGTTTAAAATTTCAATATTTTGCTGGTTGTTATTAAACATATTAGTCGCAATTTCTTACTAGTATTTGTACTTAAATTCAACAACATATTATTAAATTTTAAACAATTTATTATAATATTTTTTATAGAACTAAAATAAATTTATAAATTGATATTTCCCAGGGAAATAATATTAAGTTAATTAAATATTAAAATGTGTATAGCTAGTATATAGTTTAATTAAATAATACAAAAAAAAAAAAAATCAGGCTCTATAAAATAGCTTGAAAAAAAAATTGAAAACAACATGTTGCTAATGTATTACTGCAAACAAAAACTTATTTTAATAAAAAAATATATTGTTTTAGCAAAATTTTTATTACCCATGAAAAATATATCCTTTTTTGTAACTAATGTTTAGTATTTATAATTTATCTAAACATAATTTTGCAATTACATAATTTGAAATATAAAATATTTGAAAATAATTTTTTACCAACATGTTGCTAGTCAGTTAATAAAATATTTAAAAAATTCAGGAAAATATTATCAATCAAGATATAATATATCAAAATTCAAATAAAATATCAGAAAATTATTTATTAATTCTTCTATATATTTATTTTTATTATTACAAATCATTAATATTATCAACCAGGAAACAAATTTCCAAAAATGCAAATGTTTTCATAATGTTGCAAATGATTATTTATCTAGAAAATTCATAAGAATTGATTTCATTTTAACATACATCCGTGAACTCCATTTTAACATACTTTAAAAATAACTTAACTTTTAGTTGAAATAGTCTAAAATTAATATAAACCCACCACTATTATTAAAATTCAATGAACTCTAGAGCAAACTAAATACAAAAAAAAAAAAAAAAAAAACGTGTGCTAAACTCTCCCACTCTAATTTACTTAAAAATCTTACCAATTTTTTATTTTCTTCTTAAATTTAATCAAAACTATTTAATCAAATAAATTCTATATATAACACTATTTGTAATATATGACTTTATTAATAAACACTTCCTTTTATAAAGGATTTTTAAAATTTATAAATATTTTTTGTTAAAACATTTTTGTAAGTTTTTTCTTTTATATTTGCCAATTTTTTTTTTATTTTTTGCAATATTTTAGTTAATTTATTTCATACACTTACACTTGTTTTAAATGCGTTTTCTTTTTTAGTTTAATTTGAGTTTTTAATTTAAATGAAATTAAATTGAAACTTGGTTTGTTTTAAAGTTTTGATTTTAATGTTTTTTATTTTAAACTCTTGACAATCCGTACGCAACGATATACTTTTACCAACTGATCGTTGAGACTATCTTACCATGGTTTATAATAGCTTGTCCCCAAAATAAAAAAAAGCACAACTGTGAAAAAAAACTACATAAAGAGTACAAAAACAACAACGGCAAATAAACTAAACATACATATATACATACACACAAACGTACTAAACAAATGTAATCACAATTTTTGCCACTACACTAAACTACTCCAAAGTATTGAATCTCATCAACATCAACAACATAATGACAGTGGGCTAAAAAAAAAAAGAAATAATTAAGATATTTTAATTGTATTTTTAAGCCAAAATAAATATTTTTTATAAATAAATATGAACATTTTCGTCAATATGATAGAAAAAGAAATAATAATTTATTCGATAAAAATTTTGAAGCAACAATGTTTATAACAACATGTTGCTATGTTAAAATACATATTTATTGTACAAAATCATAGTTCATTTAAAAATGAGTTTTTGGTCATATATTTCTTCAATACTATCTTTATCGAAAATTTAAAAAAATAAACTATTGGAAATAATTTAGTAGTAAGTTTTTATCAAGAAAAATTTTATTTGTTAACAAATTCATTGACAACGTGCTAGCTGCTTGCATATTTATCCAATAAATCTTTTTTTGTATAAAATTATTGTCTTGTCAGAAATTATTATTTTATCTTCAAACGTGTTGCAAACAAAAATTACATATATTTTATGTTTTTGTATTTTAGTTCAGTCGAAATGGTCAATTTAATCTGAATTTGTATATTCCTTATGACCACTGTTCAAACATACAAAACTACCAGTAGCAAAAACAACAACAGATACATAAAATACTGCAAAGTTACTGTGCTTTTTTTTATCCAACTACATACTACTTACTAACAGCCATTAGCAACAACAACTACAAAGACAACAATAAAGAAGCATTAATGTTGATTGGGTTGGATTAAACTATATAGCTTGGCTTGGTTCAACTCTACTTCACTGAATTCGTACTTCATATGTGATCGGAACGTCCTCTAGCAAAAAAGTCGTCTCCAGTTGATTTAATGCATTTAAAAGAAACATCTTCTTTCCTCCCCAAAATCAAATTCGAATATTAGAAAAAAACTCTAACCAAAATAAACAATACCTGAGAGTTTGTTCAGGTATTGTTGTAATTTTGAATTTTTGTTGGTTGGTTAAACAAACATATTCGTACTGCTAAATGATTCACTTCTATTTTTTATTTTTCTTTTGTTAGAAACAATTTTTTTTTTTTGTTATTGTGTTTTTTTTTTTTACAAATTTTTATTTTGTATTCAAATAAATAAATACACTTGTTTTCATAAATTACATACACACATACATACAAAGTAATCTACAAGTACTAACAACCATCAAAAAAATCTAAATAATCATCATTGCCGTCATCATCATCATCAACAACAACATTAGGCGGCGTCAAGCAACATTATCAATGCTGTGACTTTAATGTTAAATTTGTTTGTTGTACTATGATGGTGGCACATTTGTTGTTGTTGTTTTTTTTTTGGTCTGTAACAAATTAAGCCAAATTTTTATTTTGATTTAAAAAAAAAAAAAAAACTAGAATGTATTTTTTACAACAAGATATCAATTATATGTAAAATATATTAAAGCCATAGCAACATGTTGCTGAGCTAATGATGTGAATATTACAAAATACAAAGTAAAGGATAAAGTCTAAATATATCCTGAACATCATTATTTAAGAATATAATTTCTTAATCCAAAGTAAATTAAATTAAAAATTAATTCAATTAAATGAAAAATATTAAATATTTGTTTATTTTTTGTTTTGTAGTTCTTTTTAGAAATCTTAATCGTTGCACCCAGTCGCCGCTGCACTAGAAGCAATTTTATTTTTCGATAGGATCAAAATTATGTGAAAAATTCCTAAATTCCATGTACATAAAAATCTAAATTCAATTGATTATTGAAATCTTCAATATTAATGATAAAGTTCAAATAATCTTCAGATAAATATCTCTAAACATGAAATCTTCTAATATGCAGAAAAATAAAAATAATTAAAATTAAAATTAGCATAAATAAATCTAATATTTTATGATTCATTATAATAACACAATTGCACCCGCATGTCATTGACAAAAATGTTGCTCTAATTTGCTTTTTTTTTTCTTTTTTTATAAATTATTTTAAACAAACATCATTAAATCATTTGCACAATACTTTACATTTTTTAATGTTCTTGAGTTTTTTCTTTATATATATTTTTTTATTATTATTATTTAGTAATAGATAATTATTATATTTTGTCTATATTATTTATTTTTTTATTCTCATTCAAGTCTATCAACAAATGTTTAAAATAACCTTCAGTGTTGAGGTTTAAATTAACCAAACATTTTTGCCACCACCATTTAATTATTACTGTTATTTAGATGTTATTTTAGTTTTTTTTTTTCTTCTTCTTTTAATATGAAAAAAAACCTTAAGGTGTTTCTTAAAAAAAAAAAAAAAAACTATAATAAACAATAAAAATAATAATAATAATAATTATACAAAAGGTAAATAGTTGAGTAGATGGTGGTCAGTAGTTTTGAAATAATAGTTATTATTTTATAATTATAATAATGTATATCTACATATAATTAGTTAAATTTATTTGAATTTTATTTATGTATGTTTTCATTACAAACAAATAACTAAATAATAACAATTATTATTTATTAATAACCATAAACACTTTATAAATTTTATAGTTAAGTATTTAAATAAAATATAAATTTATTATCTTAATAAATAAATAAGAAATGATTTGTAATTATGTTTAATTAATTAAGATGAAGTCTAGTGAATGACTTTGAAATGAATATACATTCTAATAAACTTGAAACATTTTAAACATAATTATGTTTATGTATTTTTAATTACTATATTATATTATTTTAGAATTTTATAAAACAATTGACACGAAACATAGTTAAACGTGTCTATGATGTAAAATTTTGTTTTAATTTTATAAATTTATTTGGTTTTATAACACTATTTTATCCATAAATAAAACCGATTATTTTTTTTAAATATTTCCTCATCACTATTGAACCAAATAATCATTACTCGTTATTTTCTTCTCATTACATGTTTCATGGCTAAAAATTGAATTTACTTAATTTGATTTCCTTTTATTATTTTTTTTTAGCTCTTTATTATGTATGATTGTTTAAAGAAAAAATTAAATAATTTATTTTGCAAACCAAAAAAAAAAAATAAAAAATAATAATAAAAATAATAACAAAACAAAGGTTCATTTTCCTAAGTAAATGAATTGTTAATGTTTGCAAAAAAAAAAAAAAAATAATAAAATAGTAAATTAATAATATGAATATGAAAATAACAATAATAAAGTAATATCATGCAATTAACTTTTACATGGATACACATATATATATACATACATCTATAGTTGAATTGCAATTAAAAGAAATGCATAATGTCAACTACAACACCCACCACCTTCTCTTCAAACCATCCAAGTTGCAATTAAAACTTTCACAAGTTTTTTTTTTTGTCTTTTTTTTTTCATTTAACAAAAGAAAAAGTATTTTAATTTTTTAAACTATTTTAATTCAAATACTTAAATATAATAATAGCAAGGGGTATGTATTTATAATTTTACAAAGAAAAAAAAATCAATTTCATATCATAAGACAAATCTCAGGGAATTTAATTAAAAGTTTTATTTTAAAATCAATTACGTACTTTTAGTGCACATGTACCCAATAATTATAATTAAAAATCTAAAATGTTGCTAAACATTGTTGCTGGTTAACTTGACCTACCTTAATGTGAGTTGAAATCCTCTTATTTTTAATCATCTTTAAATAAAAACCCACAGGGGTTATTTATGAATACTTTTTGGGGAATAGTTTGGTTTTTTTTTTTTTTTTTTTTTTTTTTTTTTTTTTGTAAGTACATTTAATGCTTTAACAATAAAATCAAAATGGTTATTGTTAATTAATAATACAAATGAGTACTTGATCAATTAATTGATGCCAATATGTGTATAATTTTTAATTGACACCAACAAAAAGAATTTGAATGATAACAAAGCCTTTAAATTATGTAATATTATACCACAAATAAATTAAAAAAAAAATAAATAAACAAATTGACATACATTTAGTCACAAGTAACAAGATGTTGGTGTTCATTTGTAAAAATGTAGCTATAAAATGTTAGGAAATATGTAGAATTTGTTATTCATTTGGTAACATTTTGTCACCAAATTGAGTTTGAAACATAATGTTTACGTTGTCAATAATCTTAATTAAATTAATTAATTTAATAGAATCATTTAAAATTTTAACAATATCATTTAAATTTTTTATGAATTAATATTTTAATTAAATTGAAGTTAAATTATCTAATAAAAATTTAATATAACCGATTAAAGTTTTCCTGATGTATAATAATTATTTTAATTATATTATATTATATGATATCAAACAAAATTTTATTTGTCTTTATAAATTTTGTAATTGAATGCAATTCTAAGTTTTTAGTTTCTTAAATAGAGGAACTGTTAGAATTTAATAAATACTTGAAATTTCTCTCAAGAGAATGACATTTAAAATGCACTGCGGAAAAACGTTTCAAAATTCGCATAATACTCAATGATTCAAAAACAACAAGTTTAAGCTAAGCTTTCAGTTTTAGAGAATCGATTAAAATTTACTAAAACAAAATCAACTGAAGCCAAATTATGAAATACAATTTTAATAGAGTCGATTAAAAGTTGCTGATATTTCTTTTTCATATTTTAATTAGTGACAAGTAAGGCATTATTTTATAATTAAAAGCAATTAGAAGTTAATTATGTTATTCTTTAGAAGTGTGAGTTGTTGGGGAAATTCAAGAATTTTCTTTCAAGTGAATACTTTCAACATTCGACAAAAAAATTTCTTATTTTCTGAGAAATTCATATATTGAAGCAAAGCTATCAATTACAAATTTAATGTAATTGCTCAAAAGTTTACATTGTATATTCAATTAAAACAAATCAATATGTTAATTAGTTTAAATAAAGTTTTGTAATTGAAACCCATGCTAAGTGTTTTATTTTATTTATTAATTGATGAATGGCTGATGAAACGGTTAAGAACTCAACAAAGCAAAGCTTTGATAATTTTCACAAGACAAGATAGAGTTTAAAAAAAAAATGTTAATAGGTTGGCAAATTGGTAATTAAAATTAAAATTCATTCTTAAATTATAATTTTTATATTATATATTAATTATACCACTGAGTAGGGAATATAAAAAACCGTGGATTATTGTACCAAAATATTTTTTTTTTTATTATTTATATGATAATAAATTAACGATTCACTCCTATTAATTCTCTAATCAAAACATATAAAATAAATTATTGTTATTATTAAACACTTTATTGTTTAGTGTTTTAAAGCCTCAAGCAAATTATCGATTTGATACTCTAATATATAAAGTAAATAATTATTTATAGCTTTAGGCCACTTCAGTATACATATGTATATTTTTCTTCTTTTAAATGAGGTGTTAAAATATTTAAAGAAATATTAAAGAAATTATGTTATATTACAGTACAAAACTGATAATAATTATTTTTTTTTAATTATATTTTTAGTTTTTTTTTTGTTAAGGTCACTTTTGCTTTCAATTGAAGGTTTATTTTCTTAATGCTTTGTGGTTGAGTCTTCTGTTTGATAATGAGATTTGCTCTATGATTAAGTAGGAACCTTTAGCATTTTTGTATACAATTTTAATATTTTCCAAAGTCATGATTTATAATTTTTTATAAGTTGTATTTATGTTATTTAACACAACAGTTGGATACAGTTACACTTGAACTACAAAATTATTATTATTATTTTTCTCTTTATTTTTTATCATACTTTGTGCGTTTCTAAAGCTATGGTTTAAATTGAAAACATAATAATAAAATCTTGACACTTGACTTCTTTTTAGAAAAATAAAATAAACATTATTTGCTTTAAAAATTTGTTATTGTATAAAACGTTTTTTATTATTTAATTATTTATCTTCTTTGTCTTCATTTCTTATTAACAAAATAATATATATAACAGAAGTCAAAAGTCATTTAACACCTTAAGTATTTTTTCGTTTATTTATTATTAATACATCTTTTTTATGTTATTTTTTGTTTATGTTAATGATAAGTTCAAGATTTACATTATTTTGTATTTTACAGACTAAAATGCAGTAATTTTCGATAGACACGCATAAATATTTATATGGATATGCATTAAAACAACAAATGTTTAAGATAAAAATGTTTGAAATGTAAGCAGCCAACCTATAATAATAATATTAAGTGTAAAACAGTAAAATCTTTTGGTATACAAAAGGAAGATGTGTTGCCTACATTGCGATATTAATGTAGGGCATAAAGTACAACCGTTACTAAACATTTAAATAACATTAAAATTCACCTTGAATATGGTTCAACATTTATACATATATCGACAACTGGTAGCCATTAATGATGTCTTTAACAATATGTAACAAAATTACTTAAATCTGTTTTTGTTTTTTTTTTTTTTTTCATTTTCAAGAAAAAACCGCATCTTGAAAATGAAAATAATAAAAAAATATTCCATTATATAGCAAAAGGAAAGACTTAAGACACAAACATACATGTATCCATGAATGAGATCTTGTAATAAAGTTTGTTGTTCAAGTCTTTTATTTTCTCTCTTTTTATTGCATTTACTTACTATAAGCGCAGAAACCAGAAGAGGTGTTCGTTCAACACACTAATAAAAACTAGGCCATTTATACATATTTATAAATAGGAAAAAAAAAATGTGTATTTATTTTCATTTTAAACATAAACACTTGAATAATAGAAATAATCATAATAAACTATTTACTTCCGTTAAAATGAAGATAAACATATATTTCTTAAATTAAATTTTTCTGAAAAGTCATTAATCTTATTTTAAACTAAACCTCTAAAACATAAATATCCATTTTTGAGAATATAACAATAACAATAATATAACACAATATTTATATTTAATATTACATTTAATAACTATTAAGTATTCAGTTAGTTATTAAACTAACTTATTAATGATTAAATTAAAAACCAATTTACTTTTCAATTTATTGCAAATAATTAAATGGAGCTCAAGGAAAATTTTATAATTAATGAAAATTATGAAATGTATTTTTTCTAAGTTGATAAAAACTATTTACAAGTAAGACATCTTCACTTTTATATAATTTAAGTTGTTTTTCAATATAAACAAAAACGTCAATTACATATTATATGCGAATATTTTCATTGAATATTTTTATGGTCATTAATAAAAACCAAATCTAAATTAATAAAATTGAAAACTTGAATATCAAAAAAAAAAAAAAAAAAAATTAAAATAAAAAAAAAAAAATGCATTAATTGAAATATATTTTCACTTGTACGTTGTCTACTTCAAATATAAATTGCAAATACTTTTAAAAAATTCAAGTTCATGTTGTTGTATGATTTTGTAGAATTTCAGAGATCATCTTCATTTTCAATGTCGTCAACTGCAGTTAACTAAAGCAATATTTTAACATTATTTAGTTGCTTTAAAATCATTTTCAAACAACATTCTAAAAAAGTTTCATTAATTTTAAAATGTTTAATAAAAATTCTGTTCTCAAATAGTGACATTGATTACATAAATATATAAACATTTTAATGTTTAGTTAAATTTAAGAATGTAAGGACAAATTTTAAGACACGTGTCATCATTTTTAATTAAATATTCAGTGAAAAATTGGGACAATTTGTACAATTGATAACGATATTTTCAATTAAATATATTCATAAGAAAAATTTTATGTTATTAAAACTTTTTTAAAAAATTTATAGAAATATTTTATTTAATAATAATAATAATATTTTATAATAATAATGGAAAATGTTTTATTATTCCAAATTGTTTTTGATGAATTTAAATATTGTATAAAAGTATATCAAGGGCTTATATTCAAAATGGGCCAAATGCAAAACAACTAATGCTCAGGAGAACATAAAAACAGTTTATTCACTCATTTTTGTACAATTCATTTCATTCCGTTCATCTATGAGTTATTTTTATTACTTCTACGTAACCTCACACTAAAAAATAAATTCTAGATAGTTCGTTTTTTCTTAATTTATTTTTAGTGTAAATCTATATGAGACCCGTTTTGAATATAAGCCCTCAATATTCATTATTAAAGTGATATATTTGTGTATTGTTTCAAGATTTGCAAAAAATATTCTTGTCTTCAACTAATATACAAATAAAAAAAATTTTCATAGAAAAGATTATTTTGTAATGAACACAAATTTTTGAAAATTTTTTCAGACAAATTTTTGAAAAACAAAAACAATTTATATAAATAAATTCAAAGTGAGATGAAGTGTTTTTTTCTTATTCAAGCAAAAGTAACCTGAAAAACAGAGTAAGGTCGTTCACGATAGTCTGATTATCAAGTTATGTGATTATATTTATTAATATTAAAAACAACAACTTGATAAAATATTTATTATTTTCTAACATTACAAATAAACACATAATCACATAATCTATAACCAAGGGTATTTTTTAATATAACCACATAATCACTTAGCCTGATAACCAGCCTATCGTGAACGACTTTAGTAATTTTTTTGTTCGCATTTAAATTTTTAATTCATTCATCGACTTTATTAATTTAGTAAAATTTTTAATTGGAAAATTAAATTTTATAGCGATAAGTCATTGATAGCATCATTTTGAGTTTAATAAATTATTTTAGTAAATTTGGTGATTATTTTCTATGATAAAAATACCATACCATTGATAATAGTATCAATATTAATACTGATAAAAGTTTATGACTGCAATATTCATATAATCAAAATTAATTAAATCAATATGTAGTTAAGACTACAAATACAATAACATTCAAAACCATAGTATGACTTTTGAATATTTACATAATTTTTATAATGACAATACAATTAATATTGTTACTATTTATAAAACATTATACTAAATTAATTTGGTAAAAAAAGAACAAAATGTTCAACTATAAGTTAACATACTTAATGTCAAATAATATTAAGATTTTTTTAGTTAGATAAACTCATATCACATTTGTCTATTCGTATCCTTTAAGGCAATTAATAATTATACACCTTCTACATATAAATTTCTATTCTATTCCCGTAAATAAATTACACAATAAATAGTAAAACATAAATTAAAAGTAATTCAGTTCATCATTAAACATGTCTGCTTTAGTATCGCTCAAGTCTAATACTTGGTATAATCGTTTGGTCAATAAACTTTTCACTTCAGACAATTATTACAAATCAATGCAGGTCATGTTCTTTTTGACGTTTATTTATGGTGTAACACCCTTTCGTGTGGTCACTAACTGTTACGGTTCGAAGGTCCTGAAAACATCATATTTTGGTTATTTAAATTCTTTATTACATGTTTGTATAATGGGTTTTTGTTATGCCTATACTATGTACTATAACGAATCGGTAGCGGGATATTTTCTTAGAAATAATATCTCAAATCTTGGTAGTAAATTATATGATTTTAGTGGTGTTATCGGTGCTACGGTAGTTTTTTTCTCGGCCATGATACGGAGGAAAATTTTGGAAAAATGTTTTAAAATTTTCCTTAAAGTGGATGAATGTTTTAAAAGTATCAATTATAGTTTGGATTATACGCAGATTTTACGATTTATTTTATTTGTTCTAAGTTCAGTGGTTTTATTTGTGGGAACTTTAACGATCATTTGTGTTTATTGTTTCAAATCAATGAATGTTTATCCCTCACCTTGTTTGCTGGTAATAGTAGTTGCTGAGTGTTTAGGTATCTCAGTATCGATTTCATTATTTTGTTCGATCGCAAGATCAGTGCAGAGAAGAGTACATTTACTGAATACGGTAAGTAAGAGAAATATTAAGTTCGAAATGAATATTAATTTTTTGTTGTTGTTTTCTTTTTCTTTTTCAATTATAAGAAAGAAGTTTTTGAAACGCAAAGAAAAAAATCTTCCTACATCCACCCTAAAGTATAACGTTCGACTCAGAATCACGTCTTGTTGATTTGATTTAATCTAAAGCTTGTGTGCAAAGTACAGGTCGCACTTTTAGATACAATTTGATGAAATGTGGTACATATGATTTTTTTGGCACAAGGACGAAGCCTATTGATTTTGGTCATGATCGGTCCATTATTTCACCTAGCCTTCGTACAAATGTTCTCCCGGAATAGAGTTTAAACATTCAAAATTACTTTAAAATAAATTTAACATAAATAAGTTTTAAGTGAGCATAAATTCATGCGCTAAATTTAATGAAGATCGGTTCATAATTTACCGTAGATCCCATATAAGACCCAATTCTGGGAATCACCAAAAAGTGCATAAATACATGTGAATCTTAGTGTCGACGTAATATTCTGTATTAGTGTTTTTTTATTATTCACTAAATACAAGTATAGGCCCTTCCGGAATTTTGATAAACATAGGCAATGGTGTAAGGTATTATATGGTCTAGCTTTACCGACTATACCTTTTTCTCTCGTTAAAGATGGATCCATAATTCATGCGAAATTCATGCTTAAAAGTACTTACTAATAGATGAATTATTATTTTTTCATCTTGTTGTATTTGTTGAATAATTATAAATATGTTTTTAACAAAAATATTATATTTTTAATTTATCTGAAAAAAACTATAAAAATTATATTTTAAATATTTTTTTATAACGTTGTTGTTATAAAATTTTCTTTTTTTGCAAACTCATCATTTCATAAGGTTATTGAACTTTTAAGAGAATGGTCATGAAAATTAATATATATTTAGTTTTTTTCATAAGGAATATTAATAAATATATTAATCATAACATATATCCTAAAAGGAATAAATAATATCAATATGAAGCAGTTGCTAGGCTATAGTCTGGGGAACAAAATTTCCATTTAATTTCATAAGTTTGTTTTATGTCTGCTTGGTTTGTTTTTAGAAAATAACTTTAAATTTAATATTCTTATTCGATATTTATATATTTATTGTTTATTTTAATTCAAAACATTAAAATTTTGTGTATTAAATGTGATTGAAAATATGAGACCATACCTTTAAAATAAACAAAAACATAATACACATACATCTATTTAGTAGTAGTAGTTGTATCAATAAGAATGTATCTAAAAGACATGAGTTTTTGGACAAAATAAACAAACGTATCATTATTAGTATTCAAATAAAATAAAGGATGTTTACAAAATAAATTGTTCATATTCATTTAATGAGAACTAAACAACAGACATTGTTTTTTAAAATAAATCAAATAATTATACTTTAGACATTATAATACTTAATTCTAAAAAAAAACATTGCAAATTTTGTTGAAGTTTTAAAAAAACTAGACATTTTTATTTTTACCTCTTTTGATCTATTAAATGTTTTGTATAAGAAAATTATCGAAAATTTCTGTTGTAATTTATGATAAAAAAGAAAATATTTTATGTTTTTGGCCATTTTCATCAAATATTCCATCAGTCTGAAAATTTAAAATGGTTTTGTTTAATTTATCCGAAAGCCAAGAGAAAACATAACTATATGCTAACAAAATTTATACTAAATACACTTTTCTAATGTTTTATTATATAATTACATAGAAATTAAGTAGTGGAGTCCTAATATAAAACGTTATGACCATTTTCAAAACATTTCACAATTTTGCGATTTTCATATATTTTCTTAATTTTATATACTTTTAATAATTTTATATACTTTTAGGTCAGAAGAAAAATCTTTAGAACATTAGTTCTAAAATCCTAAACCTAAGATTAAAAATTGAATTTTGCAGCAAATAAGAAATAAATAAACATTTAAATTTTAGAACATTGGGACTGGAAAAAAAATACTATTTTAAAATTTATATATATATATATATATA
>MINK01172617.1:3020-18960 GCA_001735545.1 Phormia regina
CAAGCTTTAATAATATAAAAATCCCACATATATAAAAGTATAATTAGCGAAATAGGAAGTGCGCTCATTTGTTTTGATTCGTGCGGAACATAATTTTTATGAGCGAATTTAAACCTAATTTTTAGAACGAATTTTATTATTATATTATTTTTTTATAAAATTTTGTTTTTAAAGTTTCTTGAACTTTATTTTAATGAAATATATAATAACCAGAGTAGGAAGAACGCTCATTTTTTTAAAATTCGTGCGAATTTAATCCTAATTTTTATAACGAATTTTATCATTATTATTTTTTATTTTTTCGATTGGAAATTGGCTTTGCTGGAACTTTATTTTAATGAAATATATATTAGAGCATAACAAGCAGAGTAGGAAGAGCGCTTATTTATTTTGATGAGTTTGGAACATATTTTTTTTTTTAATTTAGTTTTTAAATTTTTTCGAAGATCATTAATTTTATTTTCTAAAATAAAAATTCTATTCAGGAATTAACCCGAAACGAATTAATAGAATTTAAGTCGTGTACAGCGATACACAAAATCTGTTGATTTATCCCTGCCAGCAATTGGGTGATAGTTTTAGCCACTATCCGAAAAGTTAGTCCTTTTAATATTCTCAATATTTTATTTTCTGGATAGTTAACAAAATTATAAAAACAAATTACATTACTTTTGATTTTTGATCCAAGTTATAAAAAACTGCCTCCTATTATTGCTCTCAAGATGTTATTTTCTGGATAATAAACAAATTTACAAAAACAAATAATATTAATTTCGATTTTTTTAAAAATATAAAGAAAACGTCTTACTTTTAAATTAAAAGCTGAATATTAAAACAAATTAAAATTTAAAGAAAGTTTTTCAAAATAGAAATAAAATTTAATTATGTTTTAATGTGAGGAATATAATAATGAAAAATAAAATTAAGCTACAAATGGCATCACTTCGATGTCCAAAAGATACCGTAAATAGTGTCACCCAAAAGGCATTAAAACTGAGGCACACTTTTACCCTCACGGTTACACTTCTTGGATAGGAAAACTATACATATTTTTTTTACTTTTTAGTGATAACTTTCATAGCATATTTTGTTAGAATTTGTACAGAGAAGAGTGTCCAAATTCATCACTTAAAATGACACTAATAAGAAATATAAGAAATGCTGCACACTTCTTCCCGAACGGTGACACATCTTGGATAAAAAAAATTATATCATATTCTGCTATACCTAACAAATTGAGGTTACTCATAATTTTACCATATCTGTAGCAATTGAACTATTTGTAATCGTAAAATAGCGACATTTCACACAAATACAATTAATATAAAATTTGTTAAAGATTATTTTCGTAACTCAAATTAAAAATTAAAAACAAAAAAAATAGGAATTTAATTCAAATAGATAATTTTATCTTTAAATTTACAAATAACATTTATAAATGTGAACAATAACTTCAAATTAAATTCGCAATCTGAATTTTTCCCTACCTTGCTAATTAGTTGGTCATTTGAAAGATAATTTATATAAAATGTTTCATTATTTGTATTGTTGTTACTTTATGTAAATTTAAATATTGTTTCTTGTATTCTTAATAATCTTGTCTTATCTTTAACTGATTCCAGTGATATATTTGAATCATATTTGTTTACAATGATATACATTCATACATTCATATTATTACATTCAATTATTACATTTAATTTTTATTATTTATTGTTATTAAAATAAAAATTCGTATTCAAAATCAACAGCAATATTTTAATATCTGTTTCTGTTTGATTTTTATTATCTTTCGCAAAAGTATCAGTATCTCACTATAATTGGCTTCATTATATTTAATAATTGCTGACATTTCAGAAAAAAATAATAACAATAATAATGATAATAAAAAAAATGAATAAAATAAAAATAAAAAATAAAATTTGTTTATTGTAACTGATGAAAGGTTGAAATGAAAGATGTATATAACGTGACTTTTGGTTTCAGTGGGTAGATACTTATAGTGTATGCGTGTGTGTGTGTGTGGGTTTATTGTATTCTTAAGGACTACACGCGAATAAATTCGTATACAAAATCGGTTAATAAATAATAACAATAAATATGGGAAACACAGGGTTCCATTTCATAATTTCTGCTAATATTTCTGAAAGAAAAGTATGTACGACACCGAAATTTTGTATAAATAGTATGAGGCTGGATATAAACTTTTAACTCAAAAATGGGCGTGGTCCGCTCACTTTATCGCTCACCTCCCATATAAGGTGAAATGTCAACGAAATTTTGTTCAAATAGTTCAAGAATCAATGTAAAATCAGAAACAAAAATGGGCGTGGTCACCCGCCTTACCGCCCACCTCCTATATAACGTAAAAATGGGAAAAGTTGATGGTGGGTATATAGATTCGAATATAACATTCTCGCTTGTTTTTTTTTTTTAATTTCTATTACTAACTTTATATTGCTTTGCCTAACAATTTTTTTCATAACTTGGAAACTATTGGTCGCCTCAGAAACAGTTGTATACATCATTTAAAGATATTGTAAGCCAAAGTTTTTTTTTTTTAATTTAGTTTAACAAAATCGTACAAGTTGTTTTTGAGTTATGACAGAAATTTTTCAAAAAACTTTCACTTTTGTGAAAATGAGCGAATTCACTTAATTGCGAATAAATTCGAAAATTATCAATAGAATTTTACGATCGATATCTCATTTTGTTGCTATTACATGTGGCTTTACGTTAAAGTAATAAATCTGAAAAGTTTTTGACATCTTCGATTTTGTACGAATGTTCTATGGCTTATAAAAATACGTCGTGCAAAAAATTAGGGCAATAGGTCTACGTTATCTGTTGCCGCAATGGCTGTGGAGTTTGAAGATGCATTTACAAGGAGAAATTATGATTTTTTTCAGTTTTCATAAAAATTTTGTCATTAAATAATTAGTATTGCATTTTATTGTAAAGGAATCCTAATGCACAGAATCAGTGCTACAAAAAGATATAAAACATAAAAATAGGTTGAAAAATTTTAAAGTTATTGAAAGTTCCCCAAGCCATTAACGTGTATCATAGCCCTTGAATTCGATATGTGACAAAAAATATATTTTTGAAAATATTGGAATAAAACAATTGTAATACTTAAAATACATCTGTACTTACTTCAATATGAGTTTTTGTCCTTATAGAATAACGTAAACCTGTAATCAGCTATGGTGAAAAATTTTTGATATTTTTAACGGTCGTTTCAAAATTCAAATTTTAGTTTTTTTCATACTTTGTTAAACAGATGTCAATATTTTTGAGAGATCTTATAAGGATTAAGGGACAACAGATTACAGAATAAAACAATAAAGAAATGAGGTCAATGCTTTTTATAGTTTGCCTGTAATTCCATTTTGAATTCAGCGAATTTCGAGAAAAACCATTAACCCATTTTTGTGGTGGTGGGGAGGGGTTAAGTACGAAATTTCGTTTTTTTTTTTTTTGGAGCACTCTAATATACATACATACAAAAATATATAAATATGGAATTATTGTTGTTATTTCTTTAAGTAAAGCTTTCGTAGTTTAAAAAAATTACGATTTATAAATATGAAAGTATGGTAGCATAAGTTAAGGCGAAAGTTTGATTAATTTAAAATCCAAAAAAAAAAAAAATTAAAACTTTCAAGCGAATAAGATTGATTTCATTTTTATTTTACACCAAATTTTTTCGCGCTTAGTCCTTATGTTTAACATTTTACATGAACAGTCATAACAAGTTAAAATCCTTTTGTTTTTATTGCATTTCTTTACATGAGACAATAATGTCAACATATTATATGACCTCATTATATTTATGATGTCGATGCAAGTGATGGTGGAAAAAATGTTATAATTTTATTTTTAATTTATATTTTTTTATTATTGGCAATATATTATTATTGACATTTAAAACAGAAATATAATAAGATTGACATATTTTTATTATTATTTTTTACTTAAAATATAAAAATAATATGTTTTTTATTAAGAATTTCGAAAGAATTGTTTAAGTTATTTGTAATAAGAAACTTTTAAAGAGACAGCATTTTATAATATTTTCTAACTCTTAAAAAATATACTTTTAATAATTTAACAATAATTCTCTTTATGTTTATTTAAATAGCTTTTACTATTTATTAAAATTTATTAGCAATATTTTTTTAAAAAATTATATATATTTTTGGCATTATTAAAATATATGTGTTATTTTTCCATATTAAATTTAATTTCAATTAACAAAATCTCAATGTGAAAATATTTCAAATTATTTTGCTAAAATTAATTAAATTCTAATAAAATCATATATTAAGTATTTGAAATTACAACACAACAACATTTTCCCCTTTTATTATTTATATATGAATGTATGTAGAATGTTGCTAAGAAAACCCCCAACAAAACATTCTTATCTTGTGGTATAAATTATTAAAATATTATTATAGTCTAGACCCATAATTTAATTGTTACACGCTTATATAGTAAAAATTTACACATACGTTTTAACGCATATCTTATTATTATATTTTCTTATACAATTGTTTATTTGTATGTATTTAAACATGTGCCACAATTGTCATTGTACTTGTAGAAAGCAATAAAAATATGTAATAAATTGAAATTAAATATAAATACGCACAAATTCATATTAAAAATGTTAATCAAAATGCACAATCTAAATGTTTGTTATTTGTTGGCATAAATTTAATTTGTTTTACCT
The DNA here is from genome assembly GCA_001735545.1 of Phormia regina. Taxonomy (NCBI): domain Eukaryota; kingdom Metazoa; phylum Arthropoda; class Insecta; order Diptera; family Calliphoridae; genus Phormia; species Phormia regina. Next base: position 7,759 of record MINK01172617.1, read on the forward strand.
TCTCTACAGTTTAAGTATTTATTTTTCAATTTATAGCAAATTTTAGCCTTAATACCACCAACACATATGCATATGTGGGTAAATTTATAGTTGTAGGAAAAATTATAGCAGTAGTTATATTCTTCACGGCTGAATATATATACCCACCATCAACATTTTCAAATTTTACATTTTGTAATATATATATTTGAAACAAATATCGGCCCTCAGGATTATCCCGCTCTAGCTCTAACCTTTCTACAAGCAGACAGATGGACGGACATGGATAGATCGACTCAAAACGGAATGATACAATTAATAAACTTACCTTACAAATCAACAAAACCAGTTGAGAATAAGTTGAAGTAAAAATTCATTGTAGATTAGAGTGTCCTTTTTGGCGTAAAAATTTGTGCAGTAAAAGAGAAAAAAAATATAAAAAATATTTAAAAAATTTGTCAAAATTTCAGCGATGGAAATATAGTTTGTCCTTATGTTTTAGTGAAAAAAAATAATAATAATAATAATAATAGAAATAATTTTTTAAAAAATTAAAAAAAGCACAATTTTTACTAAAAATCAGTGTTGCCAGGACTTGAGAATGAAGTTAAATTGAACTTTAAAACAGGTCACAAAAAATAAAGCCAGAAATAACCTAATATATTGTCTTATTGAAAACACATTTATGTATTAGTTTTTGGTATTTCTTGAAAATATATTTTCGCTAAATATAAAAAAATTTTGATTTTTTGTGCCAATTAATACACAAAAATGCCTAAATTTGTGATTTTTTTAAAATAAAATTTTGTAAATTTTTATCCTATTTAAAGCAATATTAAAAATCAAAAAAAGCTATGAAAAAGCTAGAAGCTAAAACGAAAATTTTGAAGCTAAAAGCAAAATGAAAAAGCTAGATTTAGCCTTAAAAAGCTAAACCAGTGATAATATAAAACAAGCAAGTACCCACCATCAACATTTTCTATCCTTTAAACAAACAAACAATCAGACAGACATAGCAAGATAGACTAAGAACCTAATCAAAAAAATATACACTTTATAAGGTCCTACATAATTTTTTCCTTACACATGGAATGATCTGTGTGTTGAGATAAAAATTCTTGGTATATAGAGTGCCCTTTTTGGCGTAAAATTTTTTTAGTAAAAGAGAAAAAAATATTTAAACAAATTTTCCTTATAAAATTGGACTGAAAATTTTTTTAATTTTTTAATCGAAAAAATAATGAGAAAAATTTTTATTTTTAATTTTCTATTGAGAAAAGAAAAAGTTTTACTATAAAAATTAAAATTATTATTTTTTTTTTTCTTTTCTAAGCATAAAGTACCAGTATTCAGTAAAATTAGGGAAACAAGGTAATTTCCCTCCCCAAAATGAAAGTGCTTAATGAAAAATATATACTAAAACAAAAATTTTGAGGAAATAGTTGAGAAAATCATTCTATTTTCCTCCCCCAAAAGCTTGAGTTGGATTCGCGCCTGGTCTTGATTGACTATTAATTAACCAGTGAAGGCTAGAAGCTTTCAACTTTATATGAATTCTCTTGGACTTGAAAGCTTTTAGGCTTCACTGATTAATAAACAGTCAATCAAGACTAAGCCTTGACAAAAAAAAGTCATCCTGTATAAAATAAAGATAAATGAGGTAACAATTTATTTAAACTTAAATATCTTTCAAAATAAAAGAGCTGGCTACACATGAGAGAATTACAACTACTATCTATATATAAAATTCCTTTTCTGTCACATCATAAATACATTTTTAGCCACCAACAACAAACATCTCAGCTCTGACCATAAGGAATTTTATTTAAAATTGTTTCAAAAAGAAACACTTTTGAAACCACTGCATGCCGTAAATTTAAAAATTCGAAAATTTGAATTCGAATGTTATCATTTATAATCCTTCATAATTTTAGAGTACTTTTTATTTTACGGCACATTTTATGTCCATATATATTTCTTTTTGCACAAAATAATTAATTTCTCTAATATACTCATACATTTTTGGCCCCTTAAATTACAAAAATTGGCTATTTCTGCTGGCATTCTACAATAATAACAAAGTCCATGACTTTTAAGCATCTGATTGTTGGCAAGTACTAACTTATTGTTGAATGTATGTACTTGTCCAACATACTCCCTTTAAAGTGTACTTGGTAATGTCAGAAGATTAACTGTTGGTAATAAGTTTTCTTGGTAACTCTTTTACACATACACATACATATGCATATACCCACATATGTTGATCGATATAATAATAGTATTACTTTCTTTTACGAGAACTTCATCGTGTATGTGAAAGTTATAAATAGTTTATAGCGCTAAATGATTCATGACTTTTTCGCGGTACGTATGCCTTAAGCCTTTGATTGTTTTCAATATATAAAACCTAAGAGGATTTTATTTAACAACAAGAATTTAAAGGAATTATTTAAACAGCAAAGTGTAAGAAATATTATATTATTTAAGTTCAAGAATGTACATAATTTATTGAAAACATTCCTTTACGTTAAGTTGGAAAATTTTATAACCTTTCTTATACAGAGTCAAAAATTAAAATGTTATATGAGCCAACAGTATGTTAAACTAATTAATTCTTCTTGTGAGAGAAAAAAAAGAAGTACAAGAAATTTATAAACCAAAAATCTTTAAAGAAAATAAATAATTTATTAAAACTTAAAAAATCTTTATCAAACTTTGTTTAAATAATTTGAACTAACAATCAAATTATTGATACGAAAAAAACATTATTATTTACTTATATACCTTTGTAATCATAAAAACGAGTACCTACATGTTGTAATCAAATTTTCTTTATTATATGTATGTCAACAAACGGATATCAAATCAAATTCTTTATATATAAAGATACAATCATAAAATCATAAATTTTATGTCATTTTTGTTTGAAGTGAAAGAAAATTAGATATTTACTCACATTAACTTTATTTTTCTTTTAGAAATTATTATTTTTGCCAAACAATAGTGACTGTTACGATACATGTTGGTTTGTTCCACTCATTCATTCATTCAGTCATTCAATAATGATACAATTTTCTACTTTAGTAGTTAATCTATGGAAAATGTAGGTAAAAAATATAATAACCAACGAGCATGGTTACTGCAATCATAAGATTTGTAACATACATAAATGGGATAATGAACCGTTTGAAATTAATTTGTTCATAGTCAGAAATCTCTTACGAAAAGTTTAACATTCAGAAAGCTTCAGAATTATGGTCCAATGAACTTAAAATAGAAAAATTAAAAGATTTAAAAATAAAAGATATTACTATATAGAAAGAAATTATGTCACTTTGATATGAATGTAGTATCTAAAATATTCGTCGTATACCCACAATAGTTTTTTTTTTATTTTATTTATTTCATGATTCGAATACTTATGGGCAAATACATATGACCGTAATACAATTTACTATATGTTCAAATGCAATCAAAATGTATTTGATTTTGTTTGAAAAAAAGAAAAATCAAATCACAAACTTACAAACAAAATAAAAAATGACCATAAACATATAAAAATTTTCTTTCGCACTCAATAAAATAATTTTGTTTCATATCTTTTATTATTTTATAGTTTTCTTTCTTACAAAGGACATTGTATATCAATACAATTATTATTGGCTTTTGTTAAAGGTACTCGATGCAACATTGTGTTCTCGTAAGTGGAGAAAAGTTCAAGTCTAAAGGAGTCTTGTTGTGTAACACAAATTATTTTACAACTTGAAATGTTTTTTTTTTTGCTGAACAATTGAGAAAATTGTACTTAAACATTTATTAGATAGAATTGTACATAAACTAAATATTTATTACTAGTAAGTACATATATTATAGGTTATCGAATAATTTTATAATTCAATTGAACAATGTGCTTATTTTTTAAAGTAATGAATATTATTTTTAAATTTTATCTTTGAGACAAATTTATATAAGTATTTAAGTACATATATATTTAAATATAAGCTATAAACTTTAAAAATTAAATAATTAGAATTCATTGTCTATTTTGTCTGCTATCTGAAGGAATTGGGCTAATAGTCCATTCAGTAATGGTCACAGTAGCACTCAGACCTGTGACCTCCGCCTGAGTACTCACGTTTTCTATTAAGGTTTTATAAAATTCAATACGGACAGAAACCCAGTAGTCGATCTTAACATAGGTAACAGGCGCTACTCGAAGGAGTCGTGACCACACAAAAACTAAAAAGGGTTCTGTAACACCACGGACCGCTCTTAACATAGATGATAAAAGTCGTCGACATTTTCAAAACAATTGCATTTCATAATAAGAGACAATATTATATTCTGGACCAAATTTATATATATTATATAGTTTTTTATATAAAGTTTTGTTGCAGATATATATAAAACATGGGTGGTGATATGCGCCGTGCATATGGGGGTATTATGTGTTTGTGCAAATATTGTTACGCAGAGAAAAAATTACTCTACACCCACTTAAAAGTATACAGTTCGACTCAGAATCACTTTTTGTGTCGATTTAACGATGTCCGTCCGTCTGGTTGGCTGGCTGGCTGACTGTCCATGTAAAGTTTGTGTGCAAAGTACAGGTCGCAATTTTAGAGATAAATTGATGAAACTTGCTACATATGATTTTTTGGCATAAGGACGAAGCCTATTGATTTTGATCATGATCGGACCATTATTTCACGGAAGGCAAAATAAAAAAAATTCAAACAAAATCCCCGCATCTCTGTAAGAGAAGCGTCCCAAAAAATTAATTGCTCTGAATCTTTTGTCAGAAAAGTTAAAAAGAAGTCCGGCCTGAAGACATACAAGGTACAAAAAGTTCCCGATAGGAACGCAAAAAGAATTTGGATCCAAAAACGAGGGCTAAAATTCTTCAGACGAATTTTTTGAGAATTATGATATCTGCGTAATGGATGATGAAACTTAAGTGCTGGCAGAAGTTGCAAATTTCTGGCCAGGAGTTCTATACTTCAGATGCTAGGGGGAATGTTGCAGAAAAAAAGATGTGCACAAAAAAAGCAAAATTCCCTAGAATATTTTTAGTTTGGCAAGCCATTTGTACGTTAGGCGAAAGAAATACTTCATTCATAACAAATATAAGTGAATTAGTACCTTCAGAGAAGACTTCTTCCTTTCCCAAGAAAACACAGTTTGTCCTCTTTTTTGTTTTTTGGTCTTATCTCGCTACTTCTCACTATAGTAACAAAGCGATGGAATGGTATCAAACAAATGGAGTTGTGTTTGTACCGACAGATGCTAATTCACCAAATTGTCCAGAACTGCGCTTAATTGGGCCCTAGTAAAAAGCATTTAAAGGACACAAAAATCTCAGCAAAAAATGAAACGGATTTTAAAAAAAGTGGACTTTTTTCAGCAAAGAAGTAATCGAAAACGCAATAAAAACCCTAATGGAGAGAATTTCGAAAAAAAAACAAATATTTTATCAGAAACTAGAAGGAAATAATTTATTCTTTGAAATTTGGAACTTGATCATAACAACCATTAATAAAAAAAATCGCCCTTTACTTTGGTTTTTATAACTAGATTTGCATGCACGGATTTTTCGTCCGCAGTCCTTTATATAAAAGCCAGTATTCCATCCCATCCTTTTGATACTTTTTAAACGAAAAAAACTCAAAAAGTCGTAATTTTTCAAAATTTCTAACTCGTTTATTTTTGGACTCGTTTAAGATATAGGCTAATTTTATATCGTAATTTTTGAAAATTTCTAACTCGTTTAAGATATAGACTAATTTTTTTGCGCAAAATTGAGGTGCTTAAAAGATCAAACGCAAATAACTCAAAAACTATAAGACATAAATAGGACGTGAAAGCACGTTTTTTGGAAGCTTATCAGGACTTAAAGTATATAAAAATATCGGACAAAAATCAAAAATATTTCTTATGTTAGAACCGAAGTTGGAGCTCCGTTAGCTCTACCTTTCGGAGTTCTTTTCAGCCCCCCTTCCAAACATAACATTGCTCACTCTTCTGCTACGCCTATACCAATATAAATCCAACTAGTTACTGATTTATTTCCAAAAATTTTCGATTCTGCATCATTGTTAATGTCTGTCCGCCTGTCTGTTGATGAAATTCTTATGCAAATAGTTCAATTTAAGCTTAGAAATAAAAAATGAACGTAATCTCCTATTACTACCCATAGTTATGATGTTTGAACACCGCCTCCCACCGAATACACCGATTATTCCGACTAAGAATCATTTCCTGACAAAATTTAACGAAGTCTGTCCAAATCAACTTCTGAATATTACCCTAAAGTATGAACGCATTATTTTGTATATTTTATTTTACAGTTAGTTATAGAATCAGACCACAATTGACCATAGTTCTGATAATACCCTTCCCGATTTTTGATCCTTATACACAGTAGCCTTGTGCGAATTATCCTTAATTTGTCCAAATTTTATGAACTTTTACGACTTATGATTCTCCATGTTCCTTCGTTTGCTGAGATACCAAACAAACAAAAACTTGTAAGTATAGATATATATATTAATACCATAGGTGTTTGGGGTATTATGTGTTTGTGCAAATATTGTAACGCACAGAAAAAATCTTCCTACACCCACCTCGTTCGACTCAGAATCACGTTCGTCTGGTTTGCTGGCTGTCCATGTATAGCTTGTGCGCAAAGTACAGGTCACAATTTTAGAGATAATTTGATGAAATTCGGTACATATGATTTTTTTGGTCATGATCGGCCCACTATTCCACCTAGCCTCCATACCAATGTTTTCCCAAAATTGAGTTTTAACACTCAAAAATACTTTTGAAATTGAAATATTTTAATGAAATTTAACACAAATCAATTTTATATAAGCATAAATCCGTGTGGACCGTTCATGAAGATCGGTCCATAATTTACCATAGCTCCCATATGAACCACTCTTTCGAAAATTACTTTAACGTGCAAAAGTCCCAAAAAATTTTATATTAATTTAATATTTGGCACATATAACATTTATATAAAGATAAGTGATAGTGCAAAATTTCATAATTGACAATAGGTCCCATATAAGACCCAATTTCGGGAATAATCAAAAAGTGCATAAATACATGTGAATCTTAATATCGACGTAATATTCTGCAATGGTATTTTTTATTTTCCACTTAATACAAGTATAGATCCATAATTATCTCCTTCCCGAATTTTGGTACACATATGCAATACCTTCTTCTCTCGTTTTTTACTACTGTAATTTTTTTTCTCTGCACAACAATAACTTTAATCAATTTCAGTTGACAACTTTATAAAGACCACGTTTGATTTTAAACACCCTAACTAACATACATATAAAAAGTTCCTGCACTTATTCAATTATGTCCTACAATCAAAATCTTTTCGTTCTAAAACAAAGGACTAAAAGCAATAATGTTTAGTTTGGTAACGTGTTACAATGTACTTATGAAACGTATACGTTGCTGCGGCATATAGTATATTCCGAAGCAATCACAATTTTTGTATTGGTGGTTGATGGTGGCACGTTATCAATTTACTTATTGTTTCTATAACACATATACCAGCATCTAAGAATGGACACATATGTATGTATGAATGTATGTATTGTGTGGGCGAGTGAATGTCTGCATTATACATAAGACAATGAACGTTTGTATGTTTACGCTTTTTATGGGACAAAAGGGAGTAGAAACCAAAACCAATCTTCTATTGCATTAGTGTACTTGATTTAATTTGATGGGAGAATTGAGTCAAGTCTTCTGACTAAACATTATACGCATGTTGCAGCAACTAAAATAAATTGGATTTGGACTTCTTAAATGAAATAACAAATAAAACTAAATAAAATTTCAAAAAAAAAAAAAAAAAATCTAATAAAGTTTTCTTAAATTGAACGCAAAATTAAAAACACTGTTGTATGTTGTTGCTTGGCTGTTAAACAGAACTTAATGCTAAATAAGAAAAATTAATTAATTTATTCTTATTGTAAAAGCAAAATAAAGTTATGTTATTTTTGTTAACGTTTGTAAAGTTAAGTACTTAATGTACTTACTACCCGGACTTTGTATTTACGAATAGTACTGTGCTCAATATCCATTAAAACTTTGAGTGTTAAATTTTACAATAATTACTTGTTTATTTAGAAAGTTTTATTCGACTACAAAACAATGTGGTATATTTAGCTGTTTTTATATTAATTTAAATCGCGTGGTCTAGGATTACAATAGCACTACATTAAGAGATAATATGCGATTATAAAAAATCTTACGATTTAAAATAGTATACAGTCGCAGATTGCAATGTGCGTGGCGAGTAGCGTTATCAGTTGATAATTTTTTCTCACGCGATCGTGCGGTCTATTTAACGTTGAGTCTACATTAGAGAGATTTTCATCATGACAAACTTTAAATTTTAGTTTGAGTTGCAGATAATATTTTATCTCTCTCAGTATAGGGGAAAATGTAATAATGTAATCTTAATAAACCATCTAAAATATACTAACAACAATCAAGACGGCGTCTTTTACCAAGCATTATCAAGACAAAGTTGTCAGAGCCCAAGCGCTGACAATTTTCTTTTAACGCTTCAATAATACTGACAAATTTAGTCTATATTAGACAAATTCTCGATAATTTTTGGACGTTTGTCTTCATAAAAATTTGTCTAATGAAGACTCAAGGTAAAAGAAATTGAAACAAATTTAACTTTGAGGCACGACCGCGTATCACATCATTGCCAGATTTAATTTATGACGTTTTAACATTTTCCTTTGACAATTTTTGTAAACAATTGATAGATTTTTAAGCTTCCGCTCGTTGGGCGTGGTGCGTATATTGGCCTTCCAATATTAGCTTTAATCTATAGTCTCTAAAAAGTCCTAAATAAACTTTAATATTTTTTATAAAGATCATGATTAATTTCCTTATATTTGTATTTGCGATTTTTTTATAAAAATCATAATTAATTTCCTTATATTTGTATTTGCGATTTTTTTTTAATTGACAACACTAACATCAACTTCTATTTTATAATAATAAGGGCTGTTTGGTATTTACTTGAACATTTTTAATATGACCGCCGACATCTGGTTATTGTATATTTTTTATTTCTTTAATATTTTGTATGGCATTGTATGACACAAACAGTAACAAATCTCAAATTAACTTTTAAAGTTTCAATTAAATGAAAAAAAAAACGTTACACATTTTTAATAAGTAATACAATAAAAGAGAGAATAACAGTGTTATTTTTAATAACAAATTCATAGACAATCATTACTTATAATTTTCATATTTCTGTTAAACAGAAATTTTTATTATTATCTCCCCCTCTAATATATTTTGCTTTTTTATTTCTTTTTTTATTTTCCTGACTTTCCACCTCAATAATCTGATAAATGCAAATGTCCTTGCTGTTTACTACTACATTACAGTGGATTGCTAACGAAAATACGAATGTAATGAATAATATTAATGGACAGAACAGTGGGGTCTTTTATGACATAATTTTAAAGACATATGGTTTATTTTACTGTTAGTATTACCAGAGCTTTCAGATAAAGTTTGATGTTTTTCTTTTTCAAAAGAAATGAAAAAAATCTTCATTTTTTTCGAACACTAAATTCGAAATAACTTCGAAGCTATTACTCACATATAAATCGTACACATCATATTAATCGGCTGGTTTATTTAGAGCAAAATAGACTTGGAATTCAGACCTAATGGGAAAAAACTGAAAGCAAATTGTGTTTAAAGTTTAGCATCCATATATTCATCTATAAAGGAAGATTTTTTGCCGAAAAGTGTAACTCAAATATATATCCCATATTTATTTTCAAATGTCACACTGTTATCATTTTAAAAATATTTAACTCGCGCCTCTTTTATTTCCGTCTGTTGATGGCAAAGTTTTGTTGGTCATAATAGAAAACAAAAAATATTTCATAAGAGAAATAAAAAATCTATAGTACAAAATAATAAAAATAACAAAATGTATAAAAAATGAAAAGCAAGTAAAATTGCGTACTATTATTATAATAATGTTGATGAAATGGGGTGACGACAGGGGCGTTGAAAACTCATTAAAACTTTTTTACAGCCCATTTAAAAGCAATTTGTAAATTGTAGCAAACAAAAAAAAACACAATTTAGGACAAGTGCACTTATAATAAATGTAGTATATATTTACATACATATAGATCTACATATATATAACAATTTTTGTAGTATCCGATCAAAAATAATTTGTTGAAAAAGTATTTTTGAATTATGACTTTTGGGATCATCTATATAAGTAGCCATAAGAAGTTGGAATTTTCTATCCAATAATTGACTCTAAAATTAAATATGTGATTATTAATATTAATAAATTTTCAGATATTTAGCAGATACTAAAAATTATAAGAATCGTATCAGGTAATAGTAGTATTTTATTGACTCATGGTATTTAGGTATATACTCAACTCTACTGAAACCTATTGAAAAAATGTCTGTTACATTAAAGTTTTGGTTTGAAATTTGTATGATGACAAAAGCAACAAACTTTTATACAGTTCATTAATGTACCAAAATGGGAATTTTATGCCCAGTATTTTATACCAAATGATAAACAACAAACTAATATTCTTAAATTGAATTTCAGGTAAGTTAAAATATACAACGACCCACGTTAGGGACAAATGTGTTCAAAAGTTGAGTTGTGTTGTTTTTAATTTTTTAACATTTTTGAAAAAGTGTTACAAATTAAATTTTTACCCGATTTCAGTCCATGTCAAATAAAAAGTATTTTAAAGTAAAAATGTAAAATTAATTGGCGAATTTTTAAGCCCAAGGTGATCATTATTGTAGGTTTACCGCCTTGAAATGCGAGGAGCCAATATTTTTCTAAATCACCTCAAACCATGCGAAATTTTGTTAAGATATTTTCAGAATAATTCTAAACAAAAAAATCTATTGAAATTGGTTATGTCCTTCCAGAATAGAAAACATAAATACCTTAAATATAGTAATAAAATTCGGAGCAAAGAATTTTTGTATAAATGTTTGTATCGAGTTAATATTTGACACTACACTACTTTTCGCTTATAGTCACAACCCTTGATTGAACACAAATTGATGATTGTATCGCTAAAGTGATTATAAACAAAATTTGTGTATATGCCACAATGTGCTTATAAAGAAAATCTTATATATTAATTTTTTGTGAATATA